>JANUFV010025010.1:0-11745 GCA_024757865.1 Epizoanthus scotinus
TTGGAGTCGGCTTATAAGATACTTAGGGATACCATAGAGCAATGAATTACAATAATCCACTTTTGACGTTACAAAGGCGTGTATGATTACTTCAGTGGTGTGGAAGGTCAGGAATTTACGGATCTTGCCAATGTTCCGTAAGTGAAAGAAGGCCGTTCAGTTTGGAATCCCAACTCCCTACATCCAGCATCATGTAAAACCTACTGGGTCCCTCTAGAATACACTCACTAAGATTTCAGCTCCTAATCCTGTTTTGTATTGAGCATACGTGGCCCATTATCTGTCTGTCAATTTGTCTGGATCCACTCAGTCAGGTCTGCAAATGAGTTATTGTGCTGTAGAAAGTTAAGCCTGGTCTGGTGGGTAAAGTACTTGGATGGGTGACCGCTGGGACTTTCGCTATCTCATAAATGATTTTCCATACTTTTTCAGTCTATTATGTTTTAGTTAGATAATATTCGCATTATTGTTTGTGCAAAAAAAAGTGTTCTGAAATCAAAATTAAGACCAATAAAATTGATGTAGGCTATGTTTAACATATTTAATATCCAGCTGCAAGCAAAACAATCCGAAAACTTGTTCTCATAAGGACAAGACAGGGTTAACCTCAAAGCCACCTACTGGTATATTCTTGAAGTTCGGATTCCTCCATGTTTTGAGAATTAGGATTTCTATGTGTGGTCCTTGAATTACCTGATGCACCACCAGTAAATTATTAATTAAAACTGTGTTGAAACGTTTGTTTAAAAAAAAATATTGCGAAAGTTAGTTCAGAAAAACATGATTGTTTAACTGGTGAAAAACAGGAAATGGTCCTTGAAAATCCTTGAAAAGTGCTTGAATTTCATGTTCATGAATTTAAGTGTGGGAACACTGTATAATTTATGATAATTTGTACATGCATTAACGATGTCATAATTATAGTTTCTGACAGTACTCTGCTGAAGTTTAATCAAGAAATTTTCAATTGGATCGATGAACGTTTTGCTTGCACTGTCTCCTGGTGACGCCATATCACTGCACCCTTGGTCTTGGCTCCAAACTCATAATTATTTAATTATTAAATTTACTTCCTCATTAGATAATGTACTTAAAAAGGGTTTTGGTTGTTTTGTTTCGGTCAACCGATAGATCTCGGCGTTTCAATGCCATAATGCATAATATTCTCAATAAGAGAAAGCACCTCAAGTTCCCTGTTTTATAAAGGGTACAAATATTATGACACTTTTGGGTCTACATTTTGTCTTGCTGTAGGGGTCTTTGTTTTTGACTATGGTCTTTGTTTTCGGCTTGGATCTTCATTTTCAACTGGGGGCTTTATTTTTTGGCGGGGGGTGTTTGGTCTTTGATCAAAAGTGGTTTTCGGTGTCTTCATTTTTATACTTAACTGAGAGCGAAGAGCACCAAACATTATTGCATCACTAACCCTGTTATTACTACTAGTTTTTATAACAGCTGTAAGTTTGAAATCTTCGAGTGAACTAAAGTCAGAGGACTTGGAGGTTTAATACTGAACATATACATGTCTGGAAATGTGGGGAAATTATCAGTAAAATTTTCAATTGTTCTGGGAGGGTCAAACTGTCATGAAATTACGTTCTGCAGGCAAGGGAGGTCAGGCCTTTCTTACCAAAAATTCCACAGTCTGACCACCCCCTCCCAATGTTTTTTTTAGAAAAGTGCAAAAATCAAAAGCAAACAATTATTATTTGTATACAGTAGCATTCTATTTTAAACATAAAAAGATAAAAGAGAGTGTTCACTTTTAACTCAAGACCAGTTCATGTTAGTGTGGACACACGGGAATTTAAAGTATTCTCAAATAGTTTATTTGTTTTAGTTTAATTATCTTATTTTGATGAGCTGTATTTTGGAAATTACAATGAACATTAGCTATTTCCTTTCAGTTGACATTGCTTTTGCAGACAAAAAAATATTTACAAATAGTTGATGTGGGTGAGAGGTCATGATCCAAATATAGTGCAGTATTTTCACTTGTAAGGTTGTCTGTTGTCAGCCAGGGGTTTGAATGTTCAGATTGTACCAGAAATATCTGCTAAATGTTTCAACCAGTTAATGAACATGGGTGTCAACACTATTCATTTCCCATTTCTACAAGAGTATGGCTGTATGTCTCATTACTAATTGTGTAGAAGAACTGAAATGGTGATGTTGACAACCTTTAGCAGGAAAGGGAAATAAGTTAGACATATAAAGTTGTAATTATATTTTAAGATTATAATTAAGGAGGTGAAAATAACTTTTATTTTTAATATAAATCTACAATTTTAGTGTGTTAATTCAAAGACTGAAGAACAAGGTTTACCTTAAAGTTTATAAAAATCACTCAAACTGGCTGCAATAATATTTCTGCCATTTCCCTCCCACTTGTACTGCAGTCTATAGACCTGTGTCCAGAAGTACGTTGTGGTTAACCATTAGTTATTACCATTTAATTTGTAAATGTAATTACTGGTAATTATATCCACAACATTACGGAACTTTATAGTGCATTAATAATATAAAGCAATAATACTACATATTAAAATATTACTCTTTTAATATTCTATTTTTGCCAGTATAGCATTTTATTGGAATAACCATAACTTGTTGTTGTTGTTGTTGTAAAATCTCAACTATCAGTCAGGATGATTATAATAGGTCATTATAACTACTTCACATTATTTCTAGAAGTTTGGAGCTTGTAATTAATATTGTCACATTCTGAAATGGTACCTCAAATAGTTATTTTTAAAAAACACTTGTCCTGCTGAATTTTCCAAAATCCCAAATTTTTAAATTTTTGAAAATTGCAAACTCATTAATTTTAAGAAACAAGTAACACCAAACACTCCTGCTCATCACGACAAACAAACGAGTGGTCATTTTATAGGTTTTCATTAATTGCATCAAAAGTTAAAACAGTTTTGATTTTAGCAAAATCGTCTTCAGCAGGATGAGGGTTAATATAATGCCACTAGAATCCTCCTGTCTGCAGGCAATCACATGGAATGCACAGTGCAATATTGTTTTATCTACAATAATTGATATAAAAAATAATATTATATACTGTGAAGTTGTGGTATACATATAAAACCTAGAATATTTAATTTTAAAATGATTTTAATGAACATAAGTTACCATAAGTATTGAGCACTAAATGCTAGTTTGCTGTTTATGGGAATTTGGAGCATGAAATAACCAAGTCAAATAAAAACACCAGACAATATATGTAGTGTTTGTAGGCTCCTTTGTACCTAGATATTAGATTCAGATCAATTTTAACCACATTTCATTTGCCATTTACCCCAGTTTGTGTTGATGATAATATCAGATGGTCTAATATTAGCACTTGATGCATTGTCAGTACAGCAGTCGTTAGCATATGATTTTCGAATTGAAACTTGTGTGGTGAAAAATCAAAGATAAAGGGAGTGCTTGCTGTTTGATTTTGCTTTATAGTTATTGTTATAATTACTGTTATCTTTAGCACCTTGACTCAAGGTTGCAGATGCCATCTCTTGACCCCCCTTGGGAGTTTGGTTTTAGTCTAAAAGTTGTAAGTCTTTTCACTCTTTACTTCTTGTTACAAGTTTGAAGAAGTCAAATCATGTATTGTTTGTTGAGTATGCTAGGGAATATGTCTACAAACATATGCATTCAGTGGTTTATGTATAAGCTTACATGCCTCTTCTTTCTAGCTTGCTTTTATTTTGCATAGTTTGTAATATCTACAGAACATGTTACCCCATCATCAGTAAGATGTAGTGGCTAGGCTAGGTTGAACATGTTTATAACAATTGCAAGTTGAAGTGTAGCAATGAATAATTGTTCATTAAATTCGAATTCCCCCTAAATGAGAACTTAATCTGATATTTAAAATACCTGGCATTCTTGACTAAGTAGTTAGACATTATTAACATATTTGATACTGTACTGATAGTGAGATTGTCATACAGTGCAAAGCCTCACACTGCTGTTTCTAGGTTTTCATCCTTCCACATCTGTTTTAAAAGGTAACTGTGTTTATTTATGAGCTTAAGTAGTCTTCAGAAATCCAGTTTTAATTTGAGTTTGTTTGAACATCACTGAATTGATCACATTCTGGTGTGAAGTTTACAGAGCAGCTCATGTGTTGTTTTCTAACAAGATATTGTGTTACATGTACGTATTGCCTGGCATTTCTCATGGCTTATGAATTATTCAACAGATGTGTATCACTTGCGTGGTTTTGTACATGAGAATTCAATATGAACTATTTACAAATGCTTCAGAATAGGAGAGCAGTGTAACATGTATTTTAAAAACATTTACTAATATATTTTAATATATGTAGGTGAATGTGTAGTTTTTATCTAAACTTTAATTGATTTTCCAGACCTCAACATCATGTGTGTGTTATTTTAGAATCAGAAACTAGAAGTGGAAGAGTGCTCTTTGGAAACAATTAGAAGTTAACAGTGTTAAAATTATACTACAGATATGACATTATACATCACATAATATATATACTACTACCATTTAAACATTCGAACGTGAGTGTGCTATGTTACTGCTATAATGCATTTCCTTGAAGAAAACTTGTCAATTAGAGAGACAAATTGTTATGTTTGTGTGTTGTGTCTGTATTAAAGTGTGATCGATTAGTACAATAACTTTCACATGTTTGTCTGTATTAGTTAGCTCGGATGTTCTATATGTTGCCACAAAATGTTGATATCTACATGCATGTAACTATGCATGTACATGTACACGTTTGTATTGAACATTTTACAAGTATAAACTGTTTTGACTTCCACTTTAGCTTTGTTCAGTTATGAACAACTCACAACTACATGTAGTTTTAAACAATGGGGAGAACAATTACCAACTCAAGATTTGCACTGATAAATCAAACATCACTGGTAATTATATTTTTAGACATTTTTTTGTGAGTGGAAAGTCTCAAAAGATGTTATCAAGAAATACTACAACTGAACTAGATCTCTGATACAAAAACTGTTCAGAGCTGTTGATCATGAGGCAGCATTATCTAACTAGTTGTAAGTCTGTGGAGTCCAGCTTGAATAAATAAAGCTCTTAATGATTATGGCTCTATATTTATATCAAATTTACTATCCATGATGTTTTGCTGTTAATATAAACTTGAAATCTTCTTTGCTAAACTAAAATCAGCGATTCAAGAAATAATGGGTGGCCACCATTTAAATTTAGCTACCAGTAGTGGTTGTCTGATCCTCATTCATTCTAGAATGTAAAATTATGGGTCAAATAATAGATGTGGTTATATTAGGTAAGGTCAATGTCAGGGCAAGAATTTGTTGAAATAGCTCAAGGAATATAGAGAATCCTTATCAAAACCAAAATAGGAATACTGGTACTTAATATATTATGCTGTATATATATTTATACTGTATTTATCTATAAGCCATTTAATGTTTTGAAGTGTGATTTTAATCCTATGAAATGCTTGACTTCTCTGACCTTATATCATTTTGATCATAGTAATTCTTCTACAGATACTGTTAGCATTATTCCAGATTCCAGAATTTTACAGTTGAATACTTGATCAACTCTTGATAGAGTTCTAATTGAAAGAGATTAATAATTAGAACATTAATTACACTTCTGCTCTTCAAAGAATAACATGTATACTATATTATAAACATTTCTTAAGAAACAAACCTAAATATATCTGAACTTTTGATCCAGCTGATGAAAACTTGTAACCTAACTATTCACTTTACATAGACTTTCAAACTCTCAAGGTTTGGGGTATCATCTCCCAGTCTCATGGTTCTATCCCCTCCCTGCCTCACAGAGATTTAACTGCTATAAAATCTCACAGTGAGCTGAAATTCTTGAAACTTGGTTCCTGTAGAATTCTAATGAGGAACTACCATGAGAATTGTTAAAAGGCAACCAAAGCACATAGTATTATGAATATAAAAAGGCAAATTGAGCATTGTTTATATTTTATATTAGTATTGAACTTTCTTCATTTGGAGCTTTTTATGTAAACTTCCTCAGGTCTGATTCAAACACTCATGTCAACATTTTTTTCCTGTTCATTTTCCAAATTAATGTTTGAGGTTGAAGGTCTATATAGAATAACAGCTCTACATGTAAGATCACATATTTTTTAGAAACAGTCGACAATTTACAGGAGAATATATGTTAGTTAGGATTGTGATCTGACTATTTATAAATTGTTTAATATAATTATATTTATTTATTTATTTATTTGAATAGCATTTAGACTGGCATTTACTTTTTAATGGTTTGATACAGCTGGCCAGTGTACTTATTTGATTTGGGGGCTAAAACGATACATAAGACATGAAAATGTCGCCGAGGTACTAACAGTACTGTATAATACCATCTTGATAGACAGTGCAATTGATGATACCAAGTGTCAATGGACCGTCTGGAGAGGCAGCCACAGAAAGTATCAAGTCAGTAACATTAGAGCGGCAAGGCGCTGGGTTTGGATTCACACTACGGCATTTTGTTGTGTATCCTCCTGAGGTTGTGAAGAGAAGTGGAGAGGTGAGTTGTATTCTGTGTGTATTTTGCACCTACTAAGTGAAGTGTTGTAAGTGATCTTGAGTAAATGTCTTGCACAATGACTGATGTAATGACAGGTTTGAACATTGACCTTTAGGTTTCACGTCTTACACTCTCATGTCTGACACACTAACTATTTTAGTATCTGATTTCACACAATCAGGAAACAATTTAGATACTTGTTTTTCTTTTTGAAGAAACTGAACACAGTAGTGAATTTGTTAGACAAGTAAAGTTAGTTTTATCATATAAGGAGTAATAGGTAACCTGACTACACTCACTAAACAGTTGAAGAGTCTAGTGTTGTTTAAATTACATAAGTGACTTTGTAACTTAAGGAGAACTGAGTTCTTGAGTTCCTTCCCTCTTTTTTGCACTAGACTCAGTGATGTTCTTGTACAGTGAACATTCAAATATTATTTTACCAAGAATGCAGAGTTCTGTGATCAAAGCACTTGCCTCAACCTTGTATTATTTCCCTGTTCCTTCAGAGAGCATCAATTCCCAGAGTAAATGGTGGAAATCATGACACAAATAGAAACAGTGGCCATTCAGATCCTATGGACACAGTGTTTGTACGGCAGGTCACACCCAGTGGTCCAGCAGATAGGGCCGGCCTGTCAACAGGTTTGTTACCGGCAAATAATTCTTAGATTTCTCAGTTTTTCCTAGTGCTCCTTCTCTCCTTGATTCTTGAGCCTGTTAATATGAGATGGGAGTACCTTTGTGGCAGTGAAACACAATCAGGGAATCTGTCACATTTTGTTATATTTGCCATTCAGTTAATAGTTTTTGGTGTACTAGACTGTTGCTATCTGCGTAAACTGCAACATATGTTTGACATATGTCAGAATGTTCCTAATTTGCTGGGAAGTATAGTTATGCCATAAACTTCAGAAAAGTGATGTCAGACTCCAAATGATGGTTAAATAAGCCAAAGTGATTTATCAGAGCTAACGCTTAACTCCGGTTTCAATAGCATGAAGTGACTGAGAGTAAATGTTCCTACTCTCTCCTGGATGGGATGTTAATGCATTGCAGAGAAACATCCCCAGCATTTTGTTAGTGTTATTCCCTAACCACGTGCTAGGTACCCATTTGCACTCCTGTGTCAATAGAAGCACTGGTAATCTGTTTTACTCCATATTGAGATCGGCCACTCCATATTGTTTTGAGCTTATGTTAGTTGTACTTCTCCAGATGAGAACTTGGTCAGCTGGGCAGCTTGATACAGTTTCACAATGGCATGCAGTTTGATGCCATCTTTGTCACTGTTCCTGTCCCAGTTGCTTCAGCTCCCTATTAACCCTTTCAGCCCCAGACATTTATCGACATCTATCTTCTCCTTACCGTATCAATACAAAAATAAGTCGTTTGGTAATGAGAATCGAGGAATTGATCAGAAATAGCAAATTTTCTTGGATGAATTGCCAAATTATCCCAACCTGCTTATAACAAATGTATGGAGACTTGTAAGGAGAATTTAGCAACACGTCACTTGACATGTTGGGCTGAAAGGGTGAAATATGACCTGCTATGTCAGACTTTAATATTACTTATATATTTACAGGGGACCAGATAATCTCAGTTAATGGGCAGCCTGTGCTGGGTCAGTCATATTGTCAGGTCATACAACTGATCCAGGAAAGGTTGGTAGAACTAGCATTTTATCATTTAAAAGTGTAGTTGGTCTGTCCATAGTTGTTTTTGCAATGTCTTTATTTTGAACAGTGATATCAGAATAGATGCCTTAAAGGCCATTTACCCCTTTTAGCACCCGGACTCAAAATTGAATTTCTCAAAATTGCTTACCTTGTATTTTTTCAGACATCTATTTTCTGTGAATTAGATTGTCCTTACATTCCTGTAGAACTGTACAAAACACTATCCCAGCATGGAATAAGACAGATATTTATCCTAGTGCACTTCTCAAAACTAGAGGGTACAAGGCTTGTCATCTCACTTGATAATGTGATCAGGGTCCTGTTTAAGCAGCCAAAATGTTTCAAAATCAGATACATTTAATGAGTATGCACCAGTGATGAAATTCCTGTATGTCTAGCTAACTGTTGAAATTATAGATAAATCAACTGAAATTTTATATGCGTGTATTATGTTTTTGAGGTGTATCCCTTCATTCAGAGTGAAGGAGTCAAAGTTTTGAGGTCTATATGATCCAATAATGACTTCAGACGTAATTTATTTTGTCTTGAACCACCCAATTCTGAAGATTGAGGAAAATTCCAACAAATGTTACAGTTGACTGTATGTATACTAGATATTTCTATGTATAAAATAATCTGTAATTATGTAATATTACAATCTAACAGTTAAATAACACGGTGAAACTAGTGTCACACATGGTTTATTGACATTTTCACAAATGTAAACTTTCTTGCTACCCCTCCCCCCTCATAAAGTATACATATAAAAAAATGTTGATATTGCAGCATGCTCAGAGAAGTTTGAATCAACATTTTTAAGAAACAGTTGATGGGGTTTGGACTCTCCCCACAGTACACTTTGTACTCTTGTTAAAATGTTGATAATTGTGAACAGCCCCTTAAGTAGACTTACCAAGAATACATTTACTGTACACAATTAAGTTCTAGATGGTCTTATAATAAGAAATCATTTTTTTCTTTTCTATTTTGCATGTTGCAGTAGAGAGAAATTACAATTGGGAATCATCCCAAAAGAAGATTGTGTCTTGCAAGCAGTAAGTGTTGGCTGTTTCTTGTATTTTATCCATTCTCTAATTAATTAAATCCTTTCTCAATGTCAACTAGTACAAGTGAGATGCTGTAGAAGCGTCAGGTATTTTGCATTGTTCAGTTCAGGGTTAAAATGTGTGATAAATTTAACCCACCTAGCAGGGTAGATTAACTCGCTAATCAGCCGATTACCAGTGCAAATTCACAAAGTGACCGACTTACTTTCGGTCCTGCAGAACTTATAAATCAAATGCTTTTTTCCTGCAGACAATTGTCATGCTGCGAGTTTATATTTGCCACAAGATAAAAAGCTCAAAACTCTTAAGGAAGCTATACAGTTGAAACGTCAGATCTTATATTTTATTGACTGATCGAAAGTTCAAACATACTCACAAGAGAGCAGTCAAATTGCAAACATGAACTTGAAAGTTTTGCTGATCATTGTTTTTTTGCAAAGTATAAATAATTCTTGTTATAAAATAAAATATCTCACGTATTTACAACAAAGGTGAAGTTGCTTACTTTCACATAGGAATTGCCAACAGCAAATGCAAAATAATCTGGTCACATGGTCATATTTGATGTTTGCGTCTCACATATATATGGTGCTAAATCTCTCTAACAGCCTAAAATTGACAATAATAGGTGACTGGTTTGACTGTGAGTTGACTATCATTTATTTGCCTGTGCTTGTGATTGATGCCAGGATAGATATCTTCCAAAAAGTATGATGCTCAAAGATAATTATTTTGTGAATAATGCTGGAGAGAAACATACAAATGAAAGGATTGCATCAGTTTGTAAATTGACTTTGTACTCTATTTAGTAAATGAATGTGCCGTCCACTTTCAGGTAACACCAACTGTGACAGTGATCCCAAATAGTGGATCAGTGTCAGTCACTACTATGCCATCTGCAAGTGACAGTCCAGGTCGTGTGACATCCACTGTTACCATTAACACTAATCAGGGAATCGAATCTCCAAGAAAGAACACATCTGTGTATTTAAAATTATCAGATCGTAACTCAGGTTCATTTTTAGACAATAAAGTTGCTGAAGAAAGCAGCAAAGACTCCAATCCCATCACATCAGTTGGCGTTACACGGAGGAAATCTATTGATAGGGAAGCACGCAGAGACAACAGAACATTTGTTGTAACATCAGCAGACAGCTTTGACTCTGGTGATGATAATAGTTCGAAATGTAGTGCTTTTACTTTTCCAAGACCAGATTCTAATAATGGTACACTAGATGGATCATATTTCTTTGCTGCTACTGATCATACGGGCAAACCCATTGGTCTACATGTTGAGAAAGGATCGTCAGTACGAGGGGATTCACTTCAAGTCATTGAAACTCCTAGAGGAAAGATGCGGTCACACTCACTCCCTTCAGTTGAAATGCAAAGTTTTCACGACAGAGTTGGCAATGAGGAAAGAACTAAGTGTACAACAGAAGCAACAATTTCAATGAATCAGAATCAGAATTGTGATCCAAGACTTTGGTCAGGTGAAATGGCATCTGTTCAGCTTGATCTTAATGCCAACACTTCAAAAGTGATTCCACCATTTGTCTTGTCTGCTCCCAGGACTTCAGACATTTTGTCGACAAGTAATGTGACTACCAATGCAGACACTGGTTCTCGACAACCAGTTGCAACTCATCACCCAGGCATGAAAAAGCCAGCTTCATTTCTGTCGAAGGCACTTGAATCACATGTCCACAGCCAAAAATCCCCTCAAAATCATCTTAAATCATCAACGATTGGCTCAACTCTATTAGAGAGCAAGCCAGCATCACAGTTAACATTGAAGCAAGAACCTCCTAAGTCTCCTAAATCCTTAAAGGCTGCAGCTACAAAAGAGGTCCAATTGGATGGGACACCTGCAGATTCAGCTTTGACAAACCAGTCCACTCCCTCTACAGTCTCGAGCATTGTCCTTCAGTCTAAACATAATTATGAAGAGACGTTATCTTCATTTTCTTTATTTCCAAACGACAGTGGTGAAATGACTATTGTAGAGACACACAAGGATACAACAACTACTGGCCAAGAGCGTGAACAACCTGCACGACGAGTTTCGTACCTCATGGCTACACAGTCTCCACCACAGCGGCAGACACCCAGCCTCTCTGGACCAAAGTTATGGTCATCATCAAAGAAACCGCATTTAGCGGCAGCATTGTCATCAACACTGTTTCAGCCTGTCATGGTGCAAACGCCATTAGGACACGAAATGTGTAATGATACCACTGTCATTCACAATGGAGAAGGACCAATGGAGCTCTCAGAGGAAGAAGAGGTAAGTTACACACAATCTGGGTTGGTTATCTAGTGACTGACTAATTCAGCAGTAGTAAATATCAGTTGTATCCATTAGCAGTAAAGGTCACCTGTATCCATCAGTAGTAAGGTCACCTGTATCCATCAGTAGTAAGGTCACCTGTATCCATCAGTAGTAA
>JANUFV010025121.1:0-11741 GCA_024757865.1 Epizoanthus scotinus
GGATAGGACGGGATAGGATAGGACGGGATAGGATAGGATAGGATAGGATAAGACGGGATAGGATAGGACGGGATAGGATAGGACGGGATAGGATAGGACGGGATAGGATAGGATAGGACGGGACAGGATAGGATGAGATAGGATAGGATAGGATAAGATAGGACGGGATAGGATAGGACGGGATAGGATAGGATAGGATAGGATAGGACGGGATAGGATAGGACGGGATAGGATAGGATAGGACGGGATAGGATAGGATAGGATAAGACGGGATAGGATAGGATAGGATAAGACGGGATAGGATAGGACGGGATAGGATAGGATAGGACGGGATAGGATAGGACGGGATAGGATAGGACGGGATAGGATAAGATAGGACAGGATAAGTTAATATTCGATACGACGGGATAGGATTGGATAGGACGGAAGAGGATAGTATAAGATAGGACGGGATAGGATAGTATATGATAGTATACGTTGTGAGGTAATGCAATGTTATTATGTTATCGAGGCTTCAAATTGATAAATTATGTTTCCTTCGTTGGTTATTTACCGCTTTGGTTTTCTCATGGAAATGTATAACAAGAAGCACAGTTGTCATGAAAACTATTGTTACCAGCTGTGCCAGCAGCACGTTTCAGCCGATCAGAATGAGTATTATATACACTCTACAAATGTATATATTATAATTATGATCCTGTTAAATATTATATAATTTAATTAATAATGCCAATATTTATTAACTTACCAATTGGGATGACCTTGATCTGAAGCATGACCTTATGGAGTTGATACGGCGATACTAGAGATCTCGGCAACTTCATCAGGTCTCCAGCTGAAGAGACGAGATGAGCAAACATACAGTTTATTGCGGCTTAAAGTGTGTATTTAAAAATCTCTACATGAAAAATGAAACTGAATATTGTTGATTAGCAACACAATTGTATTTCTCAGGAAGCGTTCTTTGCCGGAGTGTCAATAATTTGACTTCTACCCGGAGGTTAGAATGCAGTATTTTATTCAGTGTCGTAAAAATAGGAATTCGTGATTGTACTTGCGCTTGTTTCATTGATGTCGTCATTGATGAAATAGTGAAATAAACACAAAAATCCACACAAGAAAGAAATGACAGTTACTTTTCTTGTGCTTGTGCCTAATTCATTCTTATTTCTCAGTATTTCACGGGTGTCCTCACTTGTGGATGTTTTTATGCTTATTCTTGTTTGGTTCTTTCTATTTCGCCAGTGAGGACACGATTTTGTGGAGACAACCTTAGGCGTGTTGGTTGATCATTAATTAAACTAAAGAAGCACTTGGTGTTTACTTTACATGTAATATCCCGTGCGATGCATAAAAGAACCTTTGTCCAAATACGAATAGTGCCACCAGTTCCTTATTACTAAGACAATCACTAGTCAATGTACATTAGAGCTATCTTACGCACCTCATTAACTAATAACCCATTCCCGCAATTCATTGGGTTCCGTGAGAGGTTTAATGATTTTATCTGTAGATTATGCATCTGCAATGCTTTGTTCCAGTTTTAAAGTTATGTCAAAAAATCCAAAATGGAGGCCAAATAGTCCAAGATGGCGGCAAAAAATCCAGAATTGTGCGGATTTGTAACATATCTTGCTCTTAGTGCATGGTCGAAGCTTTAGAACGTACTTCTCAAACTGCCTCCTTTAAACAGCAGTTGAAAGATCCAATGTTCTTGTGTTGCGGTTTGTGGTGACTATTTCATTAAATTGCCGGACTGGTCTAAACTTGGAGTGCAAAGGGAATAGAAGACTTGAAAGTGAAATGTGATATTCAAGATAGGAGAACTTTGAATAACCATTATGTTGCTAAACTGTCAGCTCGATTTATTGTAATTGACATGCACGCAAAAAATATTTATACAAATAACTGAAACAGGTTCTGGATGACCTCGGCACATCACATATCGCCGCAGTAAGGTGTTCATTGAAGGGGCAGTGTCACGGTTTGGGAGACTAAGTTCTAGTAACCCAAATCTTGATTTCGTGTTGGCCCAATCTGAAATCAAGTTGAGTGGAGAATTGTGATGATGGACTTCCAAATACAAAACACAGAACAATGCTCAAGATTGAAAACAATGAAGTCGATCACCACAATTCTCCACTGAACTTGATTTCAGATTGGGCTAACATGAAATCAAGATTTGGGTTACTAGAACTTAGTCTCCCAAACCGTGACACTGTCCCTTTAACGTTTTCTTTTGTCTGCAACTTCGAAACTATCGGAAAAGTTGACATGAACTAAACATCGCGTAGAATGCTGTGGACATTTACCTGCAGTACGCATTTGCTAAATGATCAGGAATAATTATTCAAATTCACGAGGCTGATCGATGCTAATTGGCTAACAGTTTGGCAGTAAATAATTTGAGATCAGCCAGCTGAATATTTAGATGTCAATCAAGCGAAGAAACTGTGAGAACCGATTAAAGTTGTAAACTTCCTAGCTATTGTTAGGGAGGCAATTAAAAGTTGCATTGTTTTGGAGGTCGATTTGTGGAATCCTCTTGAGAACTAGTGGTGCTCAGGTGCTCAATGCCAAATGTCCAGGCATTGTACGCGATGATTCTACAGCGCCACAAACAGTGTGTCATCGATACTGGAAAGAAGTGCTACAATTACAAGTAAGAACTCCAGAGTTATTCCGTAAAGATTTTTTAAGGCAATTACATTAGCTATGCTATAGAAATTCAAATTTCTAATTGGTTCCTTTACTTTTTATAACACGTCCTGATGTGTACGCTTTCTGATTGGTCGAGAGAAACACGCCGTTACTACATGCGAGTAAACATGTGCGTAAGAGTTTGCAAATTTGAGTATTTCAGGTTCTAAAAGAAAAACAATTTACTATAGTTTTTCATGGTAAGAACTCTTCTTGCATACCACTTTTTAATTGTCTTCTCATGGTTAACATTTGTTGTGTGTTCGCTCGACGGGCGCTTCGTGTATTCACTCTGACCATTCGATGAAGATAAGAGTTAATACCATTGACGGCTATCGTAACTAAGTAAACTAAATTTGAAGATGGCTGGTTTAGATGGCTCAATACTTCCTAATATGTAGAAATATGTGGTTAAATAGTGTCACTGGGACAGTTGAAAATAATAGAACCGCAGGTGATAAATTATTCTGAATTCCTGCACCTGTACTTACTTGAAACCATTGCTGTTAACAGTACTAGTGACACTGAAATAACTCCAACTGCTGACTTCATCCTTGGAAGCTAGGAGTAAATCTGTTTAACAAAAAATATAAGCTCTTTGTGTTCCCAATTAGTTTACACAAGCAAACTACACTTGACACATAAATATAGTCAAGTAATTACTTACTTACTTGTTTAAGCCTGACAGCAGTCACTGATTTAGTGATTTTAGAACTATTGTAATGTATCTCGTTAATATTCATTAAATAATTCGCCAGAAATTCTTACTGCAAAATGACGCACACCCATTGGCCAGATTTGAGGAGATGATGATTACAGGGCAAATGACAATCAGACATTACAATGGCCTTGGAAAGTGATACCAGCTACAAAGACAGTCACGAATTGACGAAATGGTCAGGTTGCGTTAAAAATGGCTGAATGTATTTGGAATCAATATATTACTACTATTAAGGATGTACAACAACTAAGTAATCTTCAGAGTACTTAATTCATCTGCCGCAGATATCGTTGGTAGACAGTTTCCTGTAAACATTGCAAAAATGGGAAGGTAAGTAGTGTTGTTTATATATGTAATTATCGTTTTAACAAGCTTCTTAAAGTTTGTAAATTACTCTTTGTGCAGATCCCCAAAGTGTTCTCATAACAACATTAAATCAGGCCATTTATGTTAGGCTAGTGGCATTGTTTCCGCTGGATAATATAACAAACAAATATTGCAGGTTTTATAGTTATAATAATCAACGCTGGAGCCTCAGAACTTTTGATGACATTTTTCTTTTGAATAAATCTGTTTACTAATATAGTGGAAAATCGAATATATACTCCCCAGTTTATCTTCATTTCAAAACCTTCGATAACGTTCGCAAATTAAGATTGCATCATTTAACAAGTTTACAATTGTAAAGCTCTGTTTGATTTAATATGTTTTTCATGCAATCTTCCGTTGACACGTTTCGTTGTTCACAAATTGGCAGGTGTAACAATGATACATTGACGAGAATAGGATTATTGTTGATAACATTAATATTATTATTATTATTATTATTATTACTTTTACTTGTCAAGCAAAGGCTATCAAGTGTGAAACTCGCTCATGTGTACGACATGCTAAAGAAACTTGCCAAAAATACTTGCAAACGAAAACTGGTTCGTGTACATGTTGCTCAATTCCAGGTCTATTCAAAAGCTGTGTATTTAACATTTGAAGCGATTAAATTAGATTCGACTACAATAACGTTGATGCTTACAACACCCAAGGCCTTCTTCGTCTTCATCATTGCAATTTACAAACCTTCTTAAGAATATAACAACATAACCCTTACAGCTGAAAGGATTACATTTCCAAGTGTTTCGTTACCTTGATTCACCCAGGTATTGTTACCTGCTACGGATGACGAGCGGATGAGGATGTGTATATGATAGTTGTTTTGATTTTCCCCGAACCAAGTTGGAGACGATATGTTTAGTAGCTTCAGCTGTTCACCCTCCGGAGCAAGTGTTTGACACGTAGTTAGAAAAATTAAAAATTACACGGTTCACGAAAACAGTTTTGAGGCCTGTATTCAAATATTGGTATAATAGTGTTATGATTTGAAACCTCACTTTTTGTAATAAAACGTTTGTGAATTAATATTTGTCCATGTACCACTTCGCGAAACGTGTTGATTAGATTTTGAACAGGTAGTTATCAAAATTGAAATGTTCGCTGCAATGAACGCTCTTGGTGGCCGAATTATGTGAAGTGATGCACAGTTCATGAGCACTTCATGGTCCGTAAGTTTTTTTTGCGTCAGCAGTTTGAAACTTGATCGCGGGTAATATTTCTTTGTAATTTCATTTGCATTCGTTCATCAGAGAGCTTGGAAAGTCTGAGTTAGGCAATATCGAAAAACTGACTTATTGCTTTAAGAGGAATCTACTAATATTGTAAGCAAAAAAACCCTGTTTTTGTTGTCATGGTTCCAGCAGGATTAATTGTGATTTTAGTCTTCATATTTATGAACGGATACATTTTGAAGCTATTAAAATAACTAATTTATGGTGAGGACCACCTGGACGAAAAAGACTTTTGTTTCATTTCCTGTGAAATTATAACAGAGTGCAAGTCGTGGAAATATTGCTTTATGCGCCATGTTTGGAATTTGATAGTCTCTCAGCAGTACTTGTGCTGTCATCTTGTTAAAAACTGAATTAAGATAAACATCTCTCAGTAACAAATGGATTTTCAGTCAAGATCTTTTTCCTTTGGGATAAAACAAGATGCCAGTAGAGGTAGGGTGGTATCTACAAATCATTATCAAAACGCAGACTGAAACTGCTAAAGACAACTATTTAACATGAGAGTAGGAAAGCATTTTTGATTTGAGTCGTACCTGTTTTATACAATTTAACAAGTCATGATTTTCTTGTATCCTGACATTTAATCAACAGTCGATTGTTAGTATCGGTGGAATAATCTTTAATATATTAACAGTTGGATTATATTGCGGTTCTAGGGCAACCCTATCAACGTCAAGTGTACTCTATTTTTGACATTAAATTGCATTAATTTTACACCCTATTCTCAGATGATTTTTATTCTTATTTGCGTGCAAAAAATACTTTTAAAAATGTCTGTTGCAAAATTTTAGTCCAAGGAGATTTATATAAAGTACCATCTCCTGAGTATATTTCTGACTAATAGTGCAAAGCTTACATTATATAATGCGCATGTCTTGTTTATTCAATATATGAAACACTATATTATAGAGACGTTCTAAATTATGTCTAAACGAGTTCCACAATAGCAATGCAATGTATATCTCTCAGATGCCTGCTAGCTACACAATTGATGTGTGGGAAAGGCGGTTACATCCCGTGACTTCCTGCAACCACGTTTTGGGGGAATTGACCTCCAACATTTCCAGGCGGAGTATAGCGGGCCACGGCCACATAACAATGCCACCCTTTGTCTGAAATGCAAACATTACAAACTGTAACATCTGTATCAGTGATGATGGTGATGATTACTTTTTGATAATGATAATGACGATCATACTTTGATGATGATGATGATGATATATTGATGATGATGATGATGATGATATTTATGATAATCATAATGGTGATATTTTGATAAAGATGATGATATATTGATGATGATGATGATGATATATTGATGATGATGATGATGATGATATTTATGATAATCATAATGGTGATATTTTGATAAAGATGATGATATATTGATGATGATGATGATGATATATTGATGATGATGATGATGATGATGATATATTGATGATGATGATGATGATGATGATGATGACGATCTTGGTGCTACTAGTGATGTCGATGGTGATGGTGCTGCTGCTGATGCTGCTGCTGCTGATAATAATGGCACTTGTGATGATGATGATGATGATGATGATGACGGGAATGATAATGATGATGATGATGATGGTGATGGTAATGGTGATAGTGATAATGATGGTGATAATGATTATGATGATGGTGTTGCTGCTGCTGATTATGGCACTTTTGATGATGATGATGATGATGATGATAATGATGATAATGATGATGATAATGATGACGGGGATGATGATGAAGATGATGATGAGATAGTGATGATGATAATGATTATGATGATGCTGATGCTAATGCTGCTGCGGCTGCTGCTTATAATAATGGTGTCGGTGGTGGTATGGTGATTGTGATGTTAATGATGATGATGATAATAATAGTAATAATAATAATAATAAAAATATTAATAATGTATTTTGTTGCGATGCTTCTTTTGGGAGCTTGGTTGTCATGGTTATGACGCAAGACGCGTTCACAGCTCGAGCAAGCAGCAGACAAAATAGAAAGACCGATGCAATGTAGATTTTTTGGTTTATAATAACGATATTTCGGCTGGCCAAATCAGCCTTCTTCAGGTATAATGAAGATAAGTATTGGCATAAGTGTGCTAATCAAATAGAGTTACGAAGTACAGGAAATGATGACAAATGATAGACAACAAGATAAATATAAGTTAATTACAAAAATATGATAAAGCCGTATAAAGGATTCATCTGGATATTAAGACCAAATAGTTCAAGTGTTCTAGCCTGTGTTATAAGAGCAGCTTCTCTGGCTTAATGTATTGAGTCTCTGTTAGAGTATATTTTTCGATGGGTATTCGCTTGAGTGCATTTATACAAGCAGTTTTATGGCCAAGGTAAGCCGTGGCTTAGATAAGCCCAAGCTCAAAACCTCTCGGCCAGGATAAACCGTGGCTTAGATAAGCCCAGATAAAAACCCTCGGCCAGGATAAGTCGCGACTTGGATGAACCCAGCTCAAAACCCCTCGGCTAGGGTAAGCCCAGCTCAAAACACCTCGACAAGGATAAGCCGCGGTGTATTTGTTCTTGTATAAGTGGCCCTAATGATTATAGACTACCTGGAACATTCCTTACAGCAGCCATTAGTAAACACGTACCGTCCTTGTACTTGGCGCGTCCTATCCCCATTTTTGTAGTCGCTTTCCATACTACTTGCGTGAAATGACCCGTTGCTTTGCTGAAACCGGGTTGGTTGAAATTATACATCGTAACTTCATTATACCAGTTGTTGGTGACTTCTTTCCCAGTCATAGACTGATCTGTTATGATAAAAATGTCTTTTGTTGGTAGTATTCCAAGTATAAGCTTGAAATCATGATTCATAAATACTTTAATCGCAAAGTCAGAAATTTGCGGACAATAAACTTTATTTGTACTGACATATATTTTCTCTGAAATTTCAGTTTTTCTACTTTGAGACGATAGAACACAGCCGTAAATAGACCTGAGTTTTTCAAAACCAGTTCCTTTACTAATAAATGTAATTTTATTAACAGCAAACTTCTCTACGAGTTCTCATAGGCTGTATTCAGTATATTGTTAGTTCCAAGTTTTATATTTGGACACTTAAAGGTTTGGAATTTCTTGGTACGGACAGTTAAATTTTCGGACATTTGTTTTGTCGGAAATTTTAGACATCTAGAATTTTTCGTGCTCAAAGCACTATAGGTGCGCAGTGATAAATTGGCAAACTCTTATCTTCCAAATGTATTATAGATAAATCAGCTGAAAGTGGATGTTTCGGCATGAGGGCGGAGGGTTCGAAGTGAAGTTTTGGGCGCTAGCCCTTTGTCAAGGTTTGACATTACACTCTATGCTGGTTACTACAGCCTGTTATACAAAGCGCAAATTACCGTTTGTAGAGCATTTCATGGCCAGATTCTCCCCCTGCATAGGTGCACCTGAGTGAACGCTTGGATTCTTTGCAGCTGCAAGTTTTTCAGCGTATCTTTGTGCCTGTTGGTTGAGGGAGTTATCTAGCTGTAGATTCCGTGCCTTGTGCATGGAGCGCTTGCTGTTTCCTACTTGCAATGCTTCTTTTCGGAAGGCATCCAAGTCGGGGGAAACAGGTCCGGGAGGGGGACTTGTTACCCCGGGAACGGAAGTAGCTCCACCGGGAACGGAAGTAGTTCCACCTGGAACGGAAGTAGTTCCACTTGGAACGGAAGTAGTTCCACTTGGAATGGAAGTAGTTCCACCCGGAACGGAAGTAGTTCCACCTGGAACGGAAGTAGTTCCACCTGGAACGGAAGTAGTTCCACCTGGAACGGAAGTAGTTCCACTTGGAACGGGAGTAGTTCCACCTGGAACGGAAGTAGCTCCACCTGGAACGGAAGTACTTCCACCTGGAGCAGTTGATCCTACGGTACCTGGCCTTGCTGTTGGTTTAGCTCCTGTAGGCGGTTTCAAAGTTTATAGAGGCATATAGAGCCAATGGTTTATTACCAAAAGTAATAGGAAGTTTAAAACTGTCTTGTTTTGCACTGCGCAGCTTTATTGCGCATGATACGAATACCTAAACTTTTTTTCATTAAAATAATTAGTTGCCACTACATATTACTTATGCTAATTACATATTTAATATTGGGGACTAAAATATATACTCATCTCTGTGATTTATGTTTTTTCTAAATAGAACTTTCGCCGTCCTCTCGTGGAAAGTGTATTTTTGATGTAAAATTTGCCAGTTTTCTAAGTTTATGTTTTGAACTATATGATTTAAAATATATTAAATAACTGTTTAGTTGTTCATACTTTCAATGAAAATATCTCTAAGAAATTCGAAGACATTTGTGTTAGATGCTTCAGACTTATCCGTGGATGGACAACATACTTGGCCTTAATAAAAACTCCAAACAAGTGGTAGGTTTCATGGATCCCCACCCCAGTCCCCTGGAATCGTGTCCCTACATAATTTACTTGTTTTGACCTCATCACTATTAAAAGAAATGTCTATTATTAATTGTGAAAAATTTCTGGATGAAAAATAAAATTGGGAGATTTCAAGTCTAATTAAGTTCTGTTGCTAGGTTTTAAATGGTGTTAGTTGTGTGTGAAGTCGCAAACAACATAAATTGAACATTGTGGTGTTAGGAGGCAATTAAAGGCTTGTAATATGCAAATCTATAATTACTTACCAATGGGGATCACCTTGATCTGAATCATGACCTTCTGATGTTGACACGGCGCTCCAAGTGATCCTGGAAACTGTACCGCGCCTCCAGCTAAAGACATATACGGAGGCAATACAATTACTCAAAGGAGAGAAAGATTTAAATCCTTGAAATCTTAGCCTACATTGAGGTACGTATAAAACTGGGTGTTAATTCTATAATTTTAAATACTTTGCTATTACACTTTGCAACTCCGGTTTGCTTTATGCTTACCATTATGTGACAAATTTAGAAACATTCAATGACAAAGGTATAAAACAAAAATAGTCTGCGTTAACAGACCTTGTGGCTCATTTCTCTCAATCAGACCGAGCCAGGGCTGAATTCAATACCAACTCGTCAGGTTGCATCAATCTCGCCCAGTCTGTTTCAATTAAGTCTGGCGATATCTGTTATCTGATAATTTGATTCGGTTATATGTATCTTTACACCTCTATAAACAACAAATTTATCGGTATTGTTACTGTTACGTGTCACCCTCATTCAATAAACTCTATTGATTGATTGATTGATTGATTGAAACTGGATCTTAATAATTAAAAACTGTCGTATGTGGACATTTAAAAACACAACTGATCCAAATATCGTAAAGAGAATTAATCTATTTTTTTATTAGGATAATTAATTAATTATCTAATTAGAGTTACAGTAGCTACACGCTTCAGTTTCTCTTTACAATTTTTGAACAAATATATAAATAAATAAGTAAATTAATGAATTAATTATAATTTATTAATTAATCAACCAATACTTACCTAGTGGATATTGGATGGTACATTTTTTTGTTTCTCCCTTCTTTCTTAGGGGACCTGAGTGAACGTTTTCTTTAAAAAAGAGAATGTAAAAAGATTTATTATATAGCTAGTTATTTCGCGCGCTGGGTCAATTTCAGGTCCGTAAGTTGCCGTATGGACCTCTCGCTCTCGAGCGGCTGTCATTTGTTAATGTTTTCAGTGTGTTTACACGCCCTCAGTTGCTCCAAATTATCAAGAACACCATACAATATATATCTTATTAGCCTCGTTTGTTCGATCCGTACGGTAAGTTATGGATCCTCATTTTCTCTTCTCTTTTTCATGGCCCGCGAGCTTCGATCTTGGGCCATAAAAGGCAGGGAAAAAAATCGGTCCATAACTTACCGTACGGACCTCGCACTGGGCTAATAAGAAATATTATTGGATTCCGTTTTTCACACAATAGCGACATTTGATAATCTTAGCTATCATGTCAATCTTATACGATAATTGTTAATTATTATATTATTTTATTGCCAGGAATATGCATTGGATATGAAACGACAGGGCCATTTGATTCAGACCAGTGCGTCTAGTTACCAAAACTAGTCACAATAGCAAAAAATGACAAAACAAATTAAAAATGTTAAGCCTGGGTTAAATGTCGATCTGAGCATTCGTCAAACTAAATGCTAATGAGCAAAAGGTATTATATGCTTCATTAAGGTTTAGCTCGACGGATGCTAAATTGACGTTTAATCCGGGCCTAATGACCGGGTTGCATATAACCAATGCTAAATTAACTAAGTACATTTCAATTACATATGTCAGATTGACGAAATGTGACACATGTAATATTCGACCTGGACATAAATTCCCAACCAAAATAATCAGGGCAAGAGCAAGGGACTGAAACGTTTTACCGCATAGAGTTATCGATATAGTTATCGATTTGAATCTGCAGTTCAAAAGCTTCGTCTGGAAACTCCTCTCACTGAGATGATTTTCAGGGAGGTTCAGGAAAATGTTTTAGTAATACTGAGAATTAGGTTACAAATAGTTATCGCTTTTCAATATCTATATACTACTAATGCATATAATACTGTCTTTTAGTCTGTTTGTCTTACATCTAGGGATTTTAAAGTTGCGTTTATTCTTTAAGTTTACTGTAAATTTCAGTACTCTTGCAGTAATTGATGAAAATTGTAGCAAGTAATAGTATTTTAAACAGCCTAGATATCCAAGCTTCTGTACAATGTAAT
>JANUFV010025232.1:0-11730 GCA_024757865.1 Epizoanthus scotinus
CCCCCGCCCCCCGTCCCCGGGCCAAAGACAACCTCACTAAAAACGAACGCAAAGCCTTTTAAAAGATCTACGGAACAACACAAAAATAAACCTCAAATAACCCAATACAGGCACAACTACGGTTGTCATGGACAAAGTTAAAGAAGGCCGGATACAATTTAGACTGCAAAACAGCCCCTTTCTTTGCCAAAAAGATCGAAAATCAGGGCAAGTATCGGGGTCCGGAGCAAGTTTTGGCACGCGGTCGAAAAATGGGAGATTGGGGACAGGAAGAAGCCGCGCGGCCAGGGGAAAGGGAGAATAGGGAGAGAGGCAAGGCTCGCGGGCCATAAAAAGAGAAGTAAAAACTGACGAGGATCCATACCTTACCGTACGGATCGAGCAAACGAGGCTTATAAGATATTTATTATATGGCGTTTTTTATAATTTGGAGCAGGTGAGGGCGTGTAAACACATGAAAACATAAATAAACCCTTAACGACAGCCGCTCGAGAGCAAGAGGTCCGTACGGCAACTTACGGACCTGAAATTGACCAATGACAGCGCGCGAAATCAATAAAGACCATTATCAACCTCTTGACCATCCCATGGTTGCAGAGACAGCTAGTAAGGTTACTAGTCTAATTGAAGAACTGTATAAAGAATAGCTTCTACAAACACTAAACCCGCCGCGCGTACCAACATTTTACACATTGACAAAGATTCACAAACCAAAACCTGTCGGCCGCCCGATCATTTCGGGATGCGACCGACCGACAGAAAGGATATCGCCATTTATTGACAAACTCATTCAGCCTATTGCTAGAATCCAGAAATCGTGTATAAATATACAACCGACTTCGACACAATCACTCGGCTTAGACTGCAAAACAGGCCCTTTCTTTGCCAAAAAGATCGAAAATCGGGACCAAAATCGGGGTACGAAGCGATTTTTGGCACGCGGTCGAAAAATGGGAGATTGGGGAGAGGAAAAAGCTGCGCGGCCGGGAGAAGGGGAGCTTCCTCTCCCTAATCTCCCATTTTTTGACCGCGTGCCAAAACTCGCTTCGTACCCCGATTTTGGTCCCGATTTTCGATCTTTTTGGCAAAGAAAGGGCCTGTTTTGCAGTCTACACATTACTGTACTCTTTTCTCCAAGATGTATCTTTCTAATATATGGCTGAACTCGACAAGTCACTAATATAGACGTACTTTTTTTCAAAACTCATTGTTTACACATTCAGAACATCACGTGTACTGTCGGTAGTCAAACTCGAAGGTCAAGCTTGTAGACGATTAAGTAAGGACTCAGTCCTCAAAATACAAGATTTTCGATAGATTGTGGCAGCTACCTGCCGTTAACTTTCAACTGACATTATCTCCGTTGAAGACGTGATGCGCTTTTTTTAAAAACGTCGTTCTAGGAAAAACGAGAGTGAACCTGTCTGAATATTGACAATGACGTCATTTCCCAAGGGGATGTTCGTCTCAGGTGAAAATAATAGCAACGCCCCTTCGGGCATTTCCAATTCTCTAAAACCAATAACGATAATGATCAGAAAGAGAGAATACCACGATATGTTGTAAAAACGTATTTTGGTCATATTGGCATTTCAAGCAATCTGATTGGTTCAGTAGCTAGGGATAATGAGTGTTATCCAAGTCCTTGAAAGTGAACCATTATCCCGAGTTTAAACGTTAAATTCAATGCAGCGCACGTCCAGATAAGCAACGGACGTTGGTGCCACAATATTCAGGGTAAATAAACTAAGTGAGAGCAATACTCAAGGGACTTGTCATTATTCACAGGGGTTCTTGTTTAATGGGGGGGGGGAGGGGATTTGAATATTTTTTGGATAATAACTGGGCTCACGGGAATCTCCCACGTACCAAGTACATTAATTACAAATGTTATTATTCATTTCTTTAAACGTTGTGTTTGCCTTGTTCAAATGCGAGCTCTCGAATAGTCTAGTCAAGATCTAGTGATTCCAAGCGTGCCATTCAAAAGCTCACATCGGAACGATGAAGGCATTTGGCAAGCGCGTATACAACGAGGCAAAGACAAGGTTAGGTATGAATTTTTACTTCTTTAATGAACACATTTGATATTTTAGAGATCCAAATGCTTTGACATTTCACAGGGTTGTATTGAAATGAGTTGTGTCTTTGTTGATATCGATAGAGACCGCTTATAAAACTTGAATCTGGTCTAATTTCTCCCCTGGTTCCCTATGTACAATAAATAATGAACGTGTATACTGACTACTTATTTTACAACATATCATAATATTCTCACTTTCTGAATAGTTGAAAGCCAATAATACATGTATATATCGCACGATTTCCTAAACTAAATTTGTTACTAGCAAAAAGCCAGTACCTTTATAGTTTCATAATCTAAAAAGCAAATTTACCATAGCCGGTCTTACAAGTTATATCCCACTTCATAGTTTTCGACATCTCATGGTCAACAGTTTGGTATTGATTCACTCGGCTGGCGCTTGAGAGTCACAACATTTGACCATTCGATGACAAAAAGTATGGTAAGTACACACCACGGTAAGTTCAAGAAAGTTATCGTAAATTTGGTTAAGTATACTCATGGCCATTACCCATTGAGAAAATGTAAGTTGTGTGCAATAATAATAATAATAATAATATTTATTACTTGTATAGCGCAAATTAACATGCCAGTGATATGATCAAATGCGCTTTACATCTTCAATCCAATATAAATAGAACATTAATAATTAATTATGTGCTACGTTTGTGCAACGTTTGGTGCGGAATTTACATGAACCAGTGTTTATAAATGTTTTATATGTATAGTTAAGCCATATTCAGTTTCTGTAATATCTTGTAATGTATATAAGAAGAAGTGAGAAGTGAGCAGTGAGAAGATATATATTGAGTCGCGAAGGAACCGACATTCAAGAAAATGATTGGAATAATTCTTTTCTTCGCCTGTAGTTGTAGTTTTAGCTCGGCTGAGATTGGACACCAGATGGATTTAGCAGGCTACTGACTTTAACTTCCTCTTGCTCTGACGAAGGGCTAACGCTCGAAACGTCAGCTCAAACCTACCACCCTCACGGCGAACAGCATAACATCAACTTCCACAGTTGATTAAATCAATCTTGATTTATACTTTAACTTATTTTTAATTGCTTCTAGCAGTTTGGCACAAAACTGTGTTCACACGCGACTGAACTGGTAGGAACTTTGCTCACTGCAGGTTATTTGTTTGTTTGCACTCCTGCCTGCTGTTGAAGATCGTTTCTCTAGCCTAAGTTGACATGTATCGCAGTGTGTTCTATTAAACCTTTTTATTTGTGTTCTTAAATTCAAGGCGAGTTGATCAAGGTCACAAAACACTTTTAAGATACTGGGTGTCACGTATATGTACCATTCTCAACCATAATTGATCTTCAGCAGACATACTGACGCGAGATTAATGGGAAAAGCCAGCTCCGAGCTAAACTTTCGCTAATTTGGCCACGTGTGACAATTGTTATTGCCAGAAGCTACATCTTAGCGTATAACAGCTAAAAACAACTACAAATGTTGCTGTATAAATCTATAATATAAACACTGCTATATTGCCTACAAACTCAATAGGGTTCGCATCGGAAATCTTAACAACTGACTTGTTGGAAACTCGCTAGAGGCTCAACGGTATCTGGGTAAGTCAAAGAGAATCGAGGTTCTGAATTAGCAAAAGCTAAACCTTAAAGTTAAAAAGTATCAAGGCAGAGAAAGCGAGCGAGATCGTTCATTTTCTTTTTGAAAGGGAGACAGAGACAGAGACAGAGACAGAGACAGATAAAAAGACACGGGCAATGACAAGACCGAGAACGAAAACGAGCACGAGGACAAAGACAAAGACAAAGATATTTTACGATTATTTGTTTTGAAATAGAGAAATTTTTGAAAATATCAAATATACTTTATTTTGGTTTTTTATGTATAACACTATTAAGACATGCTAACAAAACCATAAAAACTGGTAGAGCTTACGTCAGGTATAGTCAGGCTGGGACCACATGGCGCCAAAACCCGAAGACCGCTATTTTCGTTAGTTGTTCATTTTAAACTGGCAATGGTACGACAAAATTATGAGCGTTTCCTTTGCGCCGTTCATTACTGTTCAGAACCTACATCTATGTTTTTCAGCTGATCAAAAACATTGCCTCTCCCAAAGGATATAAACTTTCCCTAAAATCTCAGAACGAAATATTTTGGTATTTGATATTTGTTCTCTGCTACCAATTTGTTTACAAATTAGACCTACACACATCCCCGGAGACCCTCGGGAGACCCTCGGAAGATCGTCGGACGAGCGGAAAGGCACGGCGCGCGGACCGAGCAAACGAGGCTGATAACATTTTATTATATGGTTTGTTGAACGTTTGGAGCAAGTGAGGGCGTGTAAAACTTGAGAAAGTAAATAATGAGGTCCGTATGGCAAATCACGGACCGAAATTGACCATCTTACGGCGCCGAAATTCATCATCGATATATCTATAGTGAATACTCGCACTTGAATGCATTTATTTTCATTAGTTTTGTCCTGTTTTCTAGACGTTTCGCTAGAATCGCAAAAATGCACCCTGCCGAATCGCAAAAAATAAAACCCGCAAAACATCAAAATCCATAAATACGCAAAATTAAACTCCCGCGAAAATGTCCCGGCACATGATACACAGAAACTGGTCTATTCGATCATTAATTGAAGTTTTGCAGAGACTTGCCAATCATGATGAAGCATGTCGACGTCAAAACGTCTTGAAATCTGCCAGACTGTTTGTTGTATTATGGGAGTCAGCCAACTACAAACTGTTAGCATATGAATGATGCAAATATGGTTTATTAAATTACCAGTCCGACACGCTTTGTGCATGTCGTGCCGATCACAATGGCTGACAGTAAGCATAACATCAAGTCGCGTGTTTCAAACTTTCTTCTTCGCTTCTGCGCCTTTACCGTCTACGCTATAGCGGGGCTACTTAGTATTGTGGCTATCGAGAAAACGGACGACAATGAAACACAGAGGAAGTCCAAGTTATTAGCCGAGTTGCAGTTCAACATGACATCGCAATTGAACATCACCGAAAAGGAGTTTGATCATCTCGCTAACAGAATATACTACGCCAAGTCGCCCAGTCCCTTGCCATGGACGTACAGTACTGGGTTTTCGTTTGTCATCCAAGTTGTCACGACCATAGGTAAGTCTGCCTTTGCCTTTGGCAGAAGCTACCGAGTCTATTTCATCTCACCAGAGCTCTCTTCACTCTAATAGAGCATTTTGTGTTGCTCTGTTAGAGTGAAGAGGGCTCTTGTGAGGTAACAATACTCATAAAGACTCCGAATTACAATCGAAATCACATTATTTGACATAGGTACCTAATATTATTGACTCATCTAGTTGTTAAACCCTAAACTTCATTCTGAAAAGTAATAGAGAACATCCGTTTATAACCTTCAACATCATTTCAACTACCCTTGTTGTCACTATGTAATATAATAAGATGCAATATCGACATTTATCTCATCCATTGTTTGTCTTTTCAGGCAAAGCTTTTTTTCTCAAACAGCAAAGCTATTTTGCGCTAATACTATTGCAAATACTATTAAGATTGTTTTATATAACCTGTTTTTCTAATCAAAATCGAATTCGCATTTGTTTTGAAACATCCTCGGAGACCCAGGGTCAGATCGTCGGGCAGGGGAAATATATAACGTGTTAATTAAAATTATTAGTGTTTACAATAGAAAACTAGCGATGTGTCGAGCACCGTATTTTAAGTGTTTCTTCAATCGATTCAATAGATATAAAGTGAATAGAACAATTCAAGCTCAATTCAAAAGCAAGCTGTATTAAATAAAGGCAGCCAAAATATAGAAGAAATGAAGGCAGCTGCAAATTTAACGCATCTATTGTGGCACTACGTCGACCTGATTGGTTCGGCTTGAGGGAAGTTCACCAGCAAAATATAAACATTATAAAGATATTCTTGATATATAAATAATGATTTTTTCTTTAATCTGTGCAAAACTTTTTTGTTTTCGCCTAACAAAAGCTAACACCGCGTCATATCAGTTAGGGAATTTAATCGCTTGTCAGTATATGTAATATAGAGAACTAAAATATTCTATTCGGCACCCACAACTCATTAACAATTCAAATCAACAAAACATAAGTTATTAACAACGGCTGTTTTTATAGTTTCTCACACGTTTGCTATAAAACACAGGTATATTCATCTCTGATTAGTCGATTTGTGGTGTCAAAAGAAAAGACTTTTTGTTTGGCCAGGCCTTGATGAGAAAACAGTTATTTCCTGCTATCCGATTAGCGCTATAGTATTATTTTTATTATGACGACGATGTTGAAAACACTTGTCAACTCACTGCGCCTGTTGCTGTGTATGTTTGGAATAAATTTAAAGAAATTTCAGTATAGAGTTAAGTATCGTATTATCCAACACAACCCACCCTACCCATCCCCGGGGGCCTGTATACTGCCCTTGTATTTACCCTCTCCCCAACCAAAACAAAACTTCTCTCTTAACTGTAGGCGGTGATGTTGCAGAACTGAACACCTAGAAACCAGTTTTCAGCTGTAAAGAATCTTTCTGAATTATAACTCGTGAATTTATAACAAATATTTCACACAGATTGATATATGTCAAAAAACAAAACATGAGCGGCTGTGTGTATCAATTTCCTCTCTGATTGGCTGCGCTGACTCAGCTCACCGCCGTCCCTCATCATGGTATGAGGAAGTTCTACTTTCTTATTTTCTCTTTTTCATTATTTATTATCCATTTGATTTTTTTGCTGCTTGTGTGCAGGAGTAACAATTGTAAGTACTGCAGAGACTAGTTTCCAAGACAAACTAATAACGGGACAATTTATATTTTCAAGTCGAGGTTATCTACAAACAGCAGAACTTGAGATTTTCACGTTCTTTTTCTCAAGACGACGGTGAACAGCTGGTCAACTTGATGCATTCCCGCATTCCCTGGCGTAGTTTATTGTATTCTGTAATAAGCGTTTTGTTCTCTGCCGTAGTGGTGGACGTTGCCGTCCTGGTTGCGCAAGGTACCTATACAGGCAGCTTTATGGTATCGTAGCGCTGCAGGCCGTCACGTTGTACGTACGAAGGTGCTGTTCACATCAACTGTAATGCTGGTGTTATGAAAGGCAGCCAATATTATATGTAATACGAATCTTATTATATGGCGGAGTAATCTCGCACGCTATGATTAGCTCACTTGAGGTCCGTAATCAGTTATAATACACAGCGCGCCGTGATCGTGGAATAGTTTTTAGAGCGTGCACTATAAAACGACTGATTATAAACACGTCGGAAGTTGTAGAATATTAGAGAAATTTAAGAGGAACACGAGGGGAATTCGTGTGTTTCTCTTGCTTATCGAGTGCTCTACAACTTTCGGCGTGTGTATATCACAGTTGATAGACACAAGCAGCCGTTTTATATTGCTTTTATAAAACAAAGTTAAGACGAAGATAAAAATAATGTCTTTATCATTTTGCCATCCGTTAGGAGAGCGAGCGATATATCTAACCAAACCTCGTTCATAGGAACTTTACCTTCACTTGGGGATATTTACCATATTTTGTATCTGCTTCTTATCAGCCTCGTTTGCTCGGTCCACACGGTCGGTTATGAGCCGAGTCTCTTTTTTTCCTTTTATGGCCCAAGCGTGAAGCGCGCGGTTCATGAAAAAGGGAAGGAAATAAAACGAGAATACATAACTTACCGAACGGACCGAGCAAACGAGGCTAATAAGATATTTATTATATGGCTTTGTTGATCATTTGGAGCAAGTGAAAGTGTGTAAAACTTGCATGAGAAAGTTAACAAATTCAGTCGCTCGACATCGATAGGTTCGTACGGTAACTTACGGACCTGGAATTGACCAATCACAGCGCGCGAAATGAATCACTCATCGAATAACTGTTAAATATACTTCTTTCCAGGTTATGGCAATATAACGCCCGTTACTACAGGAGGGAAAATATTCTGCATTTTCTATGCTCTGTTTGGTATTCCAATCACGGTTATGATGCTGTCTACTATCGGCGAGGAGATGATGAAGTGTCAGAAAAACATTATCAGAAAAATAGAAACCGTCTGGTTGAACAAGCAGGACGAGACGCATAGTGAGATAAAGTGCCTGATTGCTGCAGTTTTGACGATTATCGCTCTGATTTGTATTGGTGCTACAATTACAAAAACTCAACATACGGAATGGAGCTTGCTCGACGGATTTTACTGCTGGTTTATCACATTCACGACGGTCGGGTTCGGCGATTTTATCCCTGGCCATGATCACCGACAACAGCTCAAGAGTGTGTTAACGATAGCGATGGTGTTCTATATCATCCTGGGGCTGTGCGCCACGGCCAATGTGCTCAATATCATGGGTGAGATGGCTTCCAAGGGTTTTTTCAAGATACAATTCGCAAGCAACGGAGAGTCAAACAAACAAACGCAGGTTGAAGCTCAAGACGTCAACGATGACAACAATGCAAAAATCATGAACTCACGATTGTGAATTGTTGAAGGTGTTTGACCAACTTTGCCAGGTTTACTCGTGCGTTTTAGACATTTTTCCCGCCAAACTTGCGGTAGTCTATCAATGCACGTGCACATACAAGACTTGACCGCCTCTATAGCAATTCTCATCATATTTTAGAGGTCGTAGACGACTCTTCATTTCGCCGCCATGTTTTTGCACCAAACTCTTAACAAGGTCACGTGATATCTCCTGGCGTAAAATGAAACTGAAATGCTTGGTCACGTGACAGATCTGTACACTGGACACTCGAGTATCACAAAACAGAAGGGTGTTCGTGTTGCTGTTCCCCTCACCCCGTTCCCCAAAACTTTGAACACTGGAAAAGCAAGGAGAACAATCGTCTTGCTCCTCGCTTTGTCTCAGTTTTCCTCTCTATATCATAGGAGGTTGTAAAGTTTGTACATGACGAGTTGCCGAGGGAGCTGGCACGCTGGAAAGTGGGGAGATGAAACCTCTACTGACCTATCCACTCGTTGCCTTGCACGAGGAGAAAAAGCGACTGTTCGTATTTACGTTTCCGTGTGTTCTCCTGCGTCATTCACGTTTGTAGCGCTGTCCGGACACATGCACCCCGCCGTTTTATTGCATCCGATATACCAGGCTTTTTGTTTTTCATTAGTGTTTGCCAGTTGTCCACAACGACTGATAAGCAAGATGAATACTTCCTGACTGCACTTTTTAGTGTTTTGCAGCTGTCTGTTAAACAGCATAAACAAGTTCAATTAGGCGGTGAATGAACCAATAAACTTCCCGCGAAATAATTTCCTTTCACTAACAATTTTATTCTATTCACTTTTAGCCATAATTTATATTTTTTCAGGCCAAACGAGACTAGCTAAGAGACATATAATCGGTTTATTTGTATTCTAATTTAGAAATGATTACATGGAACCTCCAAAATGCATTTTTATTGCTGATCTTACGATGTCGCGTCAACGTCGTTGATTAATTGTATATCCGGAAAACTGTAGAAAGACGATAACAACAAAACAAAACAAAACAGGCTGGATTCTCCAAATACGGAAATCCATATTTATATTTCACGATAACCATATTGCGTTGGGGATAAGATCAGACCAGTCGCTAATGCAGTGATATCTATCTTATCCGTTGGAACCAATCCAGGGCTTTCTGGAGCAGTCACGTGACCGTTGGTATGACCTCATTCTCGATACATAATGTTACGATTTGCCGATAGTTCGTCACTCCAGTATTGCATTTATTAAAATTAAAGCAAAAGTACACCCTTTTATAGAGACAGATATTCAGGAATGGATTAACCACTCGGCAAAATATTTGATCTACAGTGTGGCCGAGAAGCTTCGATACTCGCCAAATAATGTAAGTGAAATATATTGGTCTATAATAGTAATACAAAGCCTTTAAAATATATATATTGTTCATTAAGCGAAGTTATATGTAATGGATACGAGTACTCAGTCGAAATAGAATAAAAGTAAATATATATTTCTGCGCACTGATATGTGGCTTCTGCGGGGTATTTGTGCAAACAGCTTTTCTCAGTGTTAGACTATTGCCTAGTCGATATGAATGACACTTTCATTGTTTGCTATTTATTAAAGCCTATTTATCCAGTAAGTTAGTAACTTGAATCCCAAATAGGGTTTATGAGAACTAGGTAGAAAACAGGTGGTAAGCGATTTTAAGCTCTGGTTAGTGCTTTAGTCCGTGTAGATTATAATCCTGAGTGTATTTTAGTTTTAACATTATGATACGAGTTTTGATAGAGAATATTTTAGCCGTTGCAAAATGAAATGCTCACTTTATATAAATACTACATGATACACACCTAATTAAAATGTCTCTTTGAATTACACTTTTTAAAACACAAATCATTAAACTTGTATTTTGTTTGGTGGTACGGTGCGAGGGAGTCGGTTACAGATTGTAGTGCGATACAGACTCGGTTCTTGATATGATATTGTAAATTAAACAAACTTAAAAAAGAAACTTTCTGCGGCTAATTATCCATTTTATTGGACAAGTATACCTGCCCGATCGGTGTTTGTTTCACAGCTGGGCTCGGGATTGATCGATCTGTCGCTGGGTAACTGCCGACAAATACAAGTGAAGCGAGCATCACTAATTAATATAGATGGTACTTTATAATGTGTGTTTTGAGACAAGAAAGAAGTTGAACATTTATCTTTTGAGTTTAAAAAAAGTATCCTGAATGTGTCGCTTGCGCAATGTCGACACAATTTAAATTTCAATAGTGGCTAGTGTGTATATGTGCTCGTTTTTTAATTAACGTTTTAAGTACTGTGAATGATATATCTATTTGAATTGGTAAACAAAATGACGAATGTTTATATATTACTGATATTCGAAATTCATAAATCATGTACACAGAAAAACTTTTTCTTCGCTAGATTAATTGTTTTAAAATGTTTGTAATTCGGGGTTTTTCAACACAATAAATTCGTTTTTTGAATTGTTTTAGTTTATATTTATATTTGCAATAATAATACTCTCCATCCTCCATCCTTTAATGTTTCCCGAATGCGTCGATCAATATCTGACAGGACGGAAAACCCTTTGCTTCCCTCCCATATTTAATATGTAAAACTGAAGACACCTTTATGTTATGAAGGTTAATATTTTGCATACAAACTCTCTAGGTGGCTAAGAATAAACTGATATAAAAAATATATCAAAATATCAAATATCAAAACAATTTTGTTAATACCCTTAGGAGAAATATGGTCATCTACCCTTGGGAAGGGAGATATTTTTATCAGCAGAAAACTAACATTCTCGTAAAGACCCTCGAGTTACTTTACAAGAATTGGACATGGTTTTGTAAAAATATTTGTAGAACAGTAAAAAAGATAGAAGAATGGCGAAAAGAAGTCTCGCGGAGACTGGCTGGAGGGAAATCTCGTGGAGACTGGCTGGAGGGAAATCTCGTGGAGACTGGCTGGAGGGAAATCTCGTGGAGACTGGCTGGAGGGAAATCTCGTGGAGACTGGCTGGAGGGAAATCTCGTGGAGACTGGCTGGAGGGAAATCTCGTGGAGACTGGCTGGAGGGAAATCTCGTGGAGACTGGCTGGAGGGAAATCTCGTGGAGACTGGCTGGAGGGAAATCTCGTGGAGACTGGCTGGAGGGAAATCTCG
>JANUFV010025454.1:0-11729 GCA_024757865.1 Epizoanthus scotinus
CCGTGGAACTGAAATGAGTGCAAATTTGTATTGGTAAATTGTAATTGAGTGTCAGCACTTCAACATAAGTTTATTTTTTAGCTCATATAATTTATATTGCGAGAAAATGGTTTTTGCTGGAGAAGCTGTCAGTTGGAGTTGTGACTTTTACGGTCTTGCATAATTCATTTATCTTATCTCTTTCAGATCTTTTCACCCGTGGCATTGATATTCAGTCTGTGAATGTTGTCATTAATTTTGACTTTCCAAAGAACTCTGAAACATACTTGCATCGCATTGGACGTTCTGGTCGATTTGGACACCTTGGCCTGGCCATTAATCTTGTGACATACGATGACCGCTTCAATCTGTACAGGATTGAACAAGAGCTTGGAACTGAAATCAAACCAATTCCTCCGTCAATTGACAAGAAACTTTATGTGGCAGAGTTTCAGAGCATGAATGAAGATTAGCTGTGTGACTTGTTTGGGTGTCTGCTGGCAGGTTTTCTAAGATATCTAATTAATACTGTCTACATGTAACATGGAGCTCTCCACTACATAGTCAAACTACTTGTTCAACATGGATAGCAAGTGACTCTTGGTACATCGACTGAGCACAAGTTGTTCAGGATGGAGCACATGTTGACAGGCTAAGCTGACAAGCAGGTGATTGGTGAGAAGGAATTTGGATTGCCGGTACAAGCGTTACCTTGGAAACAGCATATTGGCAATGTGGAGAGTCTACTTAGCATGTGCTACTCTCTTCTACTTGTTTGTAATTCCATTTGATGAATATGCTTTTTTCATCACAACTAATTATGTTATCTGATCTTGTCTCGGGGGTTTTGATCATCAGAAGGTAAGACGCTGCTGTTTATTCAATAGTGCATTCTATATGCAAGTAGATTAGTTTGGTGTTGCAAGTGCATAAAGGTGGTTTTGTATGATCAAAAGCACTTACATAGGATCACAGATTTGAAGTGTCTTTAGCCCTAATTGAGAAATTGTCAGTCATTTGTCATTGCTGGAGATCTTGTGAGTGAATATATATTTACAAATTACCATTTAATATCACTCCTGCTTGAAACAGAGCTGAGAATAAAAATTACCATTATATGTGGAAGAAAAGCAGCCTTCCTAATGACAAGAATTGAGAAATATCAACTCTGAAGTGTTCATGCATGAATAAGTTGTCATGATTGTAGTTTGGGACTGATGACCAAGATTAATGATATTATGTATACCCAGCCTCTGTTGTTCAAAAAGTGGTTAATTAACGCTTGTCCTGCTGAAATTTCAAAATCTCAAATTTTCAAATTTTATGAAAATTGTAAACTCGTTAATTTTAAGAAACGATTAACACCAAACACTTGTGCTCATCAAGACAAACAAAATGAGTAGTCATTTTATGGGTTTTCGTCAGTTGGTTTAAAAGTTGGGACAGTTTTGGTTTTAACAAAATAGTCTTCAGCAGGACAAGGGTTAATAACTTTATCCAGTGGATAAATGCAGCTCTATCTACCAGATAATGAATATAAGTGCTATTGACATGTTACACAGTGGATACATTTGATCTACTGGATAATAATTTATCCACACTTTGAACAGCTGGGGCCTGTACAGTAATCCCAAGAACAAGTTCACGAGCATTTTTACTGTATTGTTAGTATTATAGACAAATCTGCCAGTAGCATGCATCATTTTGATGCCAATAAATAGTGTACATGTACCTAGCACAGTCTGGGAAGGGCTGTGTTGTGTTTATGTTTGTTAGCTCCTGATATTCAGGGGGTTACTGTGTATTGTTCTATGTGGGGTGGGGTGGGCGAGGGTGGTTAAAAGTAATGTTCAGGGCCTGTGAATTGTATGACTGTCTTTACTGTAGACACTTGACAGAGATAGAAATATTGTCAAATAACAGTAAATTGTATAAATTTGCTAATAATGGGATAGATGAACATGAATCATTAATGAACATGAATCCAGAAGTTTATTGAAACAGGATGCAAAAGCAACCTTACCTAGAGTCGGTGCCAGTGTGTTCCAGCTAGCAATCTGATGACAGAAAAGACTCAAGATCTAAGATATAAGGTAATAATATAATTATGCGAAGAACTTTTTTTTCTAGGTAACAGGAAGATAATTAGCTGCAATTGATCTTGGTTCTGGATTTCGACAGCTACATAGCTCCAGTTACATAAAGCAGATTGACTTTATCCATGGAAAGAAATATAAATCTTCAACTTTAGCTCGACCATCAATGAAGTTAAAAGTCATTCACGTAAATTATCTGATTGACTGGAATGGTTACCTACTATCAGCTTCTTGTTAATGTTGCTAGCATTGTCTTGACTTGCCATATTCTCAATGAAAAAAGATACAAGGTAGTTTTCAATAATCCTTATTTCTTGTACATGCAAAAAAAGACCAAAATGAATAATTATCCTGTAAGGATTTTTCTGAAAATTAGTACTGACTCATGCTGTTTTATAGTAGTGTCTGGAAATATCATATTATCTTTAAACAAACCATAGCTGGTTATAATGGATAAGTGTATGGACTTCTTCAAATCTTAGACTCTATGTTCCAAAATTCTTTCCACTTGAACAAAAGTATTAAGGATAACAAAGATTTATCAGTTGACAATATTTCTCTGTCTGTTGTAGTTCTTATGGATAAATATCCTATAGTTCACTGAAACGCTTATCCTGTTAATGTTCCATTACCGTAGGAACCATATTACCATAGGAACATTGTCATATGTTGTTTGTAAGTTGAGAGGATTTTGCAAAAGTATTCATGAAAATAATGTGTGACTAATACACCTATTAATGTTAAGCCCAGGAGAGGAGGGGGGGAGGGTGTGGTCAAGAGGTGGGAATTTGATCCCAGACCTGACAACATATTTTTTTCATATTTTTAAGTGGAACTTACCAGAAAAAGTACTCAGAGATCGATTCTAGTGTTAAGTTACCTTCCCAAGGGAGAAGGAATAGTGTGAAATCTGCATCTATTGCCCACCCCCGCCTCCTCCTGGGCTAAAGTACATAAATGCTTGAAAGATACGTTTGTGTAAAATTTCCTAACTGAATATGTTCTGAAGCAGTTGGTTTCAGAATTTCAATTGTGGCAATGTCTGTATTTAACTATGTCAGTCAGTTGGTCACTTCAAAGGGAAGGCATTACGTTCCATGTTCGTACAAGGGAACATAACATGAAACAAGTTTGTTCTTGCAGTTTCAGTGAACTATTAAGGCCATACATACATGTATGAAATTCCATGAAATGTACTAGTAAGTATTGTTTATGTACACGTTCTTGTAGATGTTAGTTCAGGTTTCCCAAAGGCGAAGGTTAAGTGGAACGCAGGGTGATTACAATAGCTAAAGGATAATGTATATTTTGCTAGTATCTCATAAAAAAACTGAATTACAGTCAGATATCAATGACAACACTGTCAGTACATACAACAAGAGTTAGTAGCACAATATTCATAAAGAAGGAATGGCTGCAGCAAACGAAGCCCTCACAAACTATCAATTCAAACAATGCATTATTAACATATGAAAATAGAACATAACTTATTCCTATCATTAGAAATGTTGTTTGCAATTGTTTTTGACTTTGTGTTACAGCATATATGGAAAGTAAGATTTAGATATGGAAAGCAAAAATTATCAAAAGAACGGTTTTGTTTGTTCTTGAGTTTGGTGTAAGGGAAGGAAGGATAGAGATGTTGAGGTGCATAGCTCTGTTTAATGAGCAAGTTAGAGTTATCTGCTATTTAAAGCAATTTATCCACTGGATAAAGTTTCCACTTTTTGGATAACCATGGTCTGATTTGGAGGTTATATCATCCTTTGGCAGAGAGGCCATGATGCCAAGCAGGATGCTCTATATACGTAAAGCAAAGTCAGTCTAGAACTAAACAAGTGTGTCTTTGAAATGATTCTGCTTAGGCGTTAGGCAGATTGGCAGTTTGTACAGAAAGGAATTATGGAAACCTTGTGACGTGATTAGCCTGTCTTCCATACAGGAGGTAACACCTTGCAGACAATCGCAAAACATGCACCAATATTGCAGAAATAGAAAGTGTTATTTGTGACTGTTTGCAATGTGCTGTGCCATATGTAGAGAACAGGTATAGTGCATGCATGATTATTTATTTGTAATAAACTTGTACATATGTAAATATTTAGAATTATAAGTGAAACAAAGTTTATTTTCAATGCCAGAGGAAGAAAATTATATTTCGATTAGCTAAAGTAGCCTTGGGTACTATTGGTCCATTTTCATGCCATATTAAATGCAGTTGTGTAATGCTTTTACATTCAGTCTGTAGCTTCAGACATTTTTAAAATTCTTCAGAACACCTAAGTTTATGGCACATTTCTAGTTGTGAGCTTTGCCAAAAGTTAGCTTCACTTCATGCCCCAGGGGATTGGTAGTCACTGCTTTATCAAGAATGTGTTTTTGACCCAATTTGGGGTTAGTTTTCTTTTTTATACGTAGCCAGTACATTTGACCCGAGCAGTTTTGGACTCTAAGATTGTGAACTTAATGCAGGACTATCCAGTGTTGATTGAGGCCAAAGTTCATTGTAGTAGTTGTTTACCTCTTTTGGAAGAAATGGCATGAGCATTGCAAAGCTACACTATTCTCTGGAACTTATACAATGCCAGGATTACAGTAATGTACATTGTACTGAAAGAGCTGCTCAAAATAATGTGGCATGTTTACAACTGAAAGGGTGAGGCACTTTAGAATATTGTGAGAATAGCCTGACTCTCAGACTTGAAACTATGGTTAATGTTATGTTTTTTGGAATCCTGAATTTGTAAGCATTTGTTGTCATGAAGATGGACTTATGGTGAATTAAGTTGTACCGTAGTGTAACAGTACAGTTAGGCTTTGTGATATTTCCAGTGCATAATGGTTAAGTGCTCAAACACGACATTCACAACAAATGTTTATTGGAAAGATAAACTGAGTAACCGTGTAGTAAGCCAAAGATAAAGTTACAGTAGACTGGTGGTGATTTTGTCCAACTTATCCATTCATTTTGTGAATAATGTATATTATTGTTAACTGAGACAAAATGGCACTGTTGTGTTACAGCATGTACACAGAAAACTAGGGAAAACTCTGCATCTACATTTGTACATACTAGATTCATTGTGTTGGGCAAGGAATAGGAAATGTAGGATCAGGCATTGTAAAATTTGACTCTCGAAAAGATAAAACATATCCTAGAATTATCAGAAGTTATTGGTTTTGCTCACCGGAAAGTTTTACATCTTTTATAAAAGATGATTGATAGGGTTCTGAGGACAGTGAGCTTTAAAATGTGGTTTGGCAGTGTGCAATTATGAAACAAATGAAACAAGTGCCATTTTGTTTCTTACCCTAGCACCACTGAAAATACTCCGGTACAATTTGACAAAGGCATTTTTGTAGCTAGTTAGACAACACTGGTTTCATCCAAGTTTAACATTGTGACTTTAGTATGTGTTTGCTGTTTTGCAGCCTCCATGAAATGGAATTTACAGTGAAAAGAAACATAAATAGATGTTGTTTCTAGATTCTTATAAGGCTGGTTTATATATTCAGTAGTATTTTACCACAAACAAGTTGGCCACTGATCAGTTCAGTCTCTTTCTTTTCTAATGGGCTGTCATTTTTTTTTAGTTGTTAGTAGTGGTTGAACTTGGATGTTGCCAATGTAATGTTGAAAGGTTTAATACAAAGGAGTGATCTATTTTTGTAAGAAAATGGGGACTGAAGGAAATCTCAGAATTTCCAAGCAGTCCAGAAACCCCTAGTGGAGTTCACATGTTCCAAGTTACTTCCAGTCACTCATTAATACTTGTTTACATTTGTATCCAGATTAGTTTGAAGAACTGTTGTTGTTGTCTAATAAGATGAAAACAATTACAATTATATCTAACTTATCTCCTTACTGACTTAAACAGTCTGCCGAACCTGATCCACAATCTGATTGGTTCCTACAGTAAGTGTGGGTTATTTCTGTATATTATCTATAGTACGGTATTCATTTTTTTAATATTAGGTAACTTGGAACATTCGACACTTTTTGATACTTTAATACTGTTAAGAGCACTCTATTCTTGTCTGTATATTTTTGTTTTCTTTAAAATTGTTCTTCATCAGATGGCAAGCCATTGTGATACCTGCTGTCAGCAAAATATTGTTTGTATTTTCAAAAACTCTTTGCTCTCAGCAGTTTTAAAGTATGAAATGTTGAACAACAAAGTTCCTTCCACTCGTGCATGGTCTGTATTCAGCTTTTGCAAATATTATATGACTGACTCTATTGCAAGACAAGTATCCAATGCTTATCTAAAAAATTAATTTCAGAAAAATGTGGAGTGACTACTTTTTAATTTTTAGGTTCTATCCATGCCATGTAGAGTGACTGTAGTGGAAGGAACTTTGTCACCGGCAGTTCACAATATGCCCTGCATGCTGATGCTAGACAGTATATTCCACCCAGCGTAAGACAGCCAGCATCTTCGGACATATTGTGATTGCCATCGAGTGTAGAGTATTGGTAGCTTTTCTTTTTTTCTCATTTCAAAACCAAAGTTTTATCCATTCAAAAGAAATGTCTATTAATGCTCTACAGAATTCGTATGCATAAGGCATGTGAGGTCATGCCTAGACATTGCCAGCACTCTTGGTATCGAGTGTGGTAGTTTTAAGAGGGAGAGGCACCCTCACCCTTGGTCCGTGATTGGCCGGCCAGGGGTGGTGTGTTGCAACAAGGAAGAGATCATGATACCATTTTAGGACGTATTTGATTTTCAGGCTTTCAGCCATACACTTGTCCACTTTAAGGACACATGCATTTGGAATATTCTCATTCCACAATGGGAATGATTTGTACATGTGAGGAATACATTTTGGCTTTTCAGCCAAAGAGCAAACAGACTGAGTTAGTTCCAAGTATTCTAGAATATGTTCAAATAGCTTTCAAATGATTATCCCGTAACTTTTAGACTGCCATTACAGTAACACGTCAAGACTGTTTAGAACTATAATTATACCTAGCAAAAAGAGCATTCTTTTACCCATTCGACAACAATGAAAGAAATATTCTGCCCAAATAATTGTATTGTTTGTCTGTCGAGTTTATCCCATATTGTGGTAGAAACACTTGTCAAACAGGTTTTCAAACCAGCATGATTTTGCTTGGGTATAATTGTACAAGAGCATTGATTCCAAGTTGCACATCTTTGAGTGGCAACAGCTGACACATGCAGTCATTCTTTTGCATTCATTGAGCAGGTAAAAGAAAGCTCTTAAACTATTAGCAGTATAGGAACTTTATTGCAAGTTGAGAGTTGGAACTTTGCCCAATGTCCACAAATAAGAATGATCTATAATTATACCTGTGATAGATATAATATGTCCGTCATTATGACTGTTCTCAGAGATCTATAGATCTATGAATAATTAGTTTTGCAACATTTTATAAGCCAGTTCTTTCAGTACTGTGTTTTAATAGAGACGTGGTTTAGTGTAGTACAAGAGTTCTTAAAGGAATGTTTCTTGCATTGTGCACAGTGCTCTGATTTAGATGTGACATGTGTGTCTTTGTTTACTTGAACTAAAAGTTAAAGTGGGCAAGTGTGTAGTGTGTTGAACCGGAAGCACATCTGTTTGTAGGAGATGATTATAGCTGTAGTAGTGCCACTTCAACCGTAGACTAGACCATCGCAACAAGAACGAAGCTTATTGTCATGTTGGAAAGGCAGTTTCTGTTGTGTGCAATATTTTAATGTTTCTGATGTATACTTTATCTTTGTGTTGAGTTGACGTGGCACAATCTGAGCTGTAATCTTGGTTTTTTTTCTGTTAATTATGTGGTCCTCGTTATCTCTGTTGGATTGTAACATGCTCAAATTATGTCTATTTGAAAATCTTGGTTTACTTTGAAGTTTAGCAGTACATGTAGTTGCATCAAATTCTGGGAAGAATCGTTCTGTTTGCAAGTTCTAAGTAGACGTTTTTGCCAGCCAGAAGACGATAAATAATTATTTCTCGGTTTTCTCTACTCTATGTATAATTAATTAATTATGGGCCACCTGTCGTTAACTTGGCTTACGTTGGCCTTGTGTCATCCTTTATTATTTACACAGTAATAATTTGTGTTAATATGTGATAATTGGAGTTGTATTTTAGAAATAATTGGGCTTTCTTGATTTCATAAATTGAAAGTTCTCTAAAATACAATTCCAAGGTTACAATATTTTGCAAGGAATGTTATGTTTAAGATTATCTGGAAACTTCAATAATAATAATTTTATCTAATTACTGGCTCTGTAACAGGTTTAGATGTTTTGTTGTCTACTCAGTATGTGTTAATTTCTTTCTTAATTTCATTGCTTTTGTCTTTCAAATAAATGTTGTTGAAATAATTGTTGTTGCAATTTCTCAGTCATCAGTTCTTCCTCCATTTCAAAGAATCTCTGCAATTTTTAGAATTTTAGGAGAATTATTATATGAACATTATTGGCTTTAATACTTGATTAATATCAACCTTTAGTTTATAGATGACAACATGAATGGGACTGAGAGTAATTTGAGAGTGAACTTGGGCTTTCAAGATACCTTTGGGTAAAGTTGAATTTAAATTTTGGGTTTTAAAGCTGGCCAGACAAATGAATGTTCTAGTTTGCCTTGTTAGTATTGTTAGCCTTGTTAGTATTGTTAGTATCTGTTTCCAGTACAATATTCACAAGCTAGGGGAACTTGACTGTCATTTTTTGTCTCACTTTAATATTACTATTATGTGAAACAAATTGGAGGAAAACTGAAGCTGATAGAGAAATGCAATAATTACAAAGTTTTAAAGAATAGAATGTGTGTTGTATTATTTATTTCCGACTCATTGTTGCCCTATGGGGCATGATGACATGATACTGCTGGTGAGTGAATGGCAGCTGAGTGATTTTCCAAAATGACTACAGTTAGGAATAGATGTAGTTGCAGTTTGAGTTGGAAATTAATTAAGCACTTGTTCTTAATAGTATTTTGCAAATTGTGCCACCATTACAGAGGGAGGATGTGTTAACAAATTTGCTGAAGGAGGTGGGGTGGACAGTGTCCTGTTGCTGTGACTTGGTGTTAGCCGTATTCAATGATATTGGAGTCTGAACTTTCTAAACAGTCTGGCTGCACAGTTTTTCTAGCAGTTGAGCAACCAGCACCAAAATTTAAGTTTTCTTCAAGTTTAAAAGGTTTGAAGTAGACTAAAGTTAATGCCCAGTGCTTTGAATATCTACAATAATTCAACTGTCCATTCCCAAATACTGTAACTTTATTTTTTACTTTTTGAAATTTCTAAGAAATTTTAAGTCTTAAGAAATAAGGTGTACTAGATTTTTATTCATCAAGAGACTCAGAGCTTGTTTGAGAGTTATGTTAAACAGGGAAGAGTTGGGAAAGCATGCAGAGTAACTGGCTGGTATGTCAGTATCAATTTTTTACGGCATAACTTGAAGAAGTTTTTCCAAGGCTATTTACTCTATTTTCAAAAAATGTGACTAGGACTTGCTTTTATTGGGATTGGGATTAAGTGGTTGACTATATAATCCTGGTTTATAGCTGGGAAGCTCTATTTTCTCCTCCAAGCATAGCAAAACTTGGCATTACGATTACATGACAGCTGGGCTAGCCCTGTTTGCCAGGATACTGACAATGCAAAGTAAGGAAATTATTTGTAACTGTGAGAGGGCGGTGGTTACCTGCATCGCTTATGTGTCAATGCCATATTTTAGCTGTGCAACCACTGCCAGTTGTTCCATGCTGGCACATTCCATGTCAACCTGAACTGAAACACATCTTGGTAAATGGAGCTTGCCCAGCTCATGTTATTGGTAATGCGACAGATATTTCACCATGGTTCACATTTTTATAAAAGTGGCATTGCAAAATTTCACTTTTTAATCTTGGTTATTGATGTGAAAAGCGAGCAATTTGGAAACAAACTATCTTTCTGAAACTGCAGAAATGTTTACCAGTGCAGTACCACATATACTAAGGGTGTGATAAGTTGTGAACTTGCATGGTGGGAAGGCAATACATGACAGCCTGGCACTAAACCTTTGTTACAAGTAGTTCAATGACTATACTGAATTGTACTCTGATGGTGACACAATAAAGATAAGCAAAATATAAAGTACTGTCTTCTGTCTGATTGGATCTCCTGGTGCAAACTAATGCAATTCAAAGTTTTGTGATGGTAACAGTTGGTAAGAACTGGAACGCCAGACTTCCCCACATGCTTGCATTCAACATTCATTTGCTATGCACCTTTTCTGAAATCCCGGCTGCATCTTACATCTCTTGTGTGCACCCATGTTTGTGTGTCTGTATGTCTGAAAAATATAACATAATTCTTGGAAATGAAATCTTGATTCTCAAAAAAATCTTGATTCAGGAAAATTGGAAAATCTTGATTCTGGAAAATGAAATCTTGATTCTGGAAAATGAAATCTTGATTCTGGAAAATAAAACTTGATTCTGGAAAATGAAATCTGATTCTCATAAAAAAAAAATTGATTCTGAGAAATAAAATGTTGATTATGACAAATAAAATCCTTATTCTGAGAAACAAAAATCTTGATTCTCATGGGAAGAATGTGTGTACTTTTGTGCCAATGGATTTAATTTTCAATATTGAAAATGGAGAAAACTATTTTTTCTCATTTCGAAAAACAGCCAATTTTTTTTATTTTCGTTTTTGCATTCAATATTTTAAATTGAAAATTAGAAAAATGAAAACTAGTATTAAACATAATTGAAAAACAAATTGGAGTATTTTGTCATTATCATAAATTATCTTATCGATCAAAAATAAGAACATCCAATTTTCATTGAATATAGAATTAAAAATTCAATAAAAGTTATTCCAATTTGCCATTTGAAAAATAAAATGGAATCTTGTTAAATTGCCTTTAACCTTGGCCGACAAATGTACAAAATAATAATAAATTCACAGGGAGAATAAACTGAAAACAGGAGTGTTAGTTGGTCTTACTATAATTTGACAGCAAGCAGCTTGCCATGTGAAGGTACAAAGGACACACTGTTGTCATGACAACCATATTATTAATCTTTTGTCTCAGTTTATGTGTCTGTCTGTCTATCGCTTTATTTCTTTGTCTGTCGAACAATGCAACTATCTCTCTTATTGTGTTAACTTTGTCTCTATTACAGTCTTACCATCTCACTTTCTTACCAGATGCCATTGTAAGCATAGAGAAGTGCATTGCAATAAATGCATTTGAACTCAGGGGGATGGGAAGCCATTTTGAATCCGAGACTGAACACCTAAAACTTTAATAAAATTTTCCCAAATGTTTCAATCAAACCCATCTTGCACATGCAAACTCCCTTTCAACCCCAGATACCATCGCAAGCATAACAAACAAAATTATTGCATTAACAAATGCATGTAAATGCTGGGGGAGGGGAGGGAAATGCATTCTGAATCAGAAACTGAGCACTTAAAACTCGAATAACTTTTTCCCAATTGTTTCAATCAAACCTATCTTGCACATGCAAACTCCCCTTGTGTTTTGTAGTGTGTTTAAGTTGCCATTTTTATAATTTGGGGCTGAACTATAACGACGAAAATGTTTTAAAACTAAAATGGAATAGAAAAGGGTAATTGCATCTGTGCTATCACAAATTAAATAAACATGAAGTTATTTGTTGTTG
>JANUFV010025565.1:0-15946 GCA_024757865.1 Epizoanthus scotinus
ATTAGATTAGATTAGATTAGATTAGATTAGATTAGATTAGATTAGATTAGATTAGATTAGATTAGATTAGATTAAATATATATTGAATATACCTTTGCTGGCCGTCCCTTGTTATCGATTCGTAGATTTGTGTTTAATGGTACAGCGCCATTCAGGAAGACAATCCCCGGACCACCCACCTCAACAGATGATAAACCTCCGTACGCGAATGTTCTATCACTGTGAAAGTTGCCAGTATTGTAATTTACGATAATCCGGCCAGCTGCTCCGCCACCACCACCGCCATTACCATCCCCACCCAGGGACAAGATTCGACCAGTACCAAGAAATCGATTGCAGTCTACCCATAATGATCCACCGCTTCCACCTCCAGCATTTGGCTTCTGATGGGGAAACGGATTTGCAATGAATTATCGTTTACATTGTTAGTGTCATTACAATATGGGCGCAGAAGCCTCGCAGAGAGGAAGCACTCTATTCTGGAAGAAGATCCTGAAGATATGCCGCACCAGACCCCCTCTCGTTCACTTTTACTGTATTTCGCCGAGAGGGGACTTGCACTACAACACAACTTGGTCACTCTTCGAGATGCTTGAAATTTGAAGCGAGAAATCGTAAAACTACATTATTTAGCATCAGATCTGTGAACTGAATTATCGATTTCAAACTGCCAATCTGGACTAAAGCAATACAAAAGTTTTATTTCCGGGTAAGAGTATTTTGAGCTACGGCTCTATTTAAATTATTGTTGCTATTAACCTTGGGCTGAGTGTATTAGATTGCCGCACACATTGGAAGAAGCAGCAGATTTTGTTTATCTGTCAGCTAGCAGCAAAACGAGGGACTTAATTGCTTTGACAATACAGCCTCATTTCAGTACTTCCTCTCTGTCGTATTAAATTACTCGATTCTTAAGAAAACATGTTTGAAGTCTCTCAATGTATACTTCTCTTTATCATTGAACAAGAATAATACTTACTTGAGCACTTTGTCCATTCATCTTAATGTCACCCTGCAGCTGGAATGTTTGTCTTATCTTCATTTCAATCCTTCCTCCTCCCCTTCCCCCTCCACTGCCACCCACGTCATGTCCTCCTCCGCTGCCCCACCCGCCAGGCCGGTAAATGTCTCCATACGGTAAATTGTAAGCTAGAGTACGACCTCTTCCGCCACGCCCACCGTGACTGGCTCCTGAGGCACCTGTGCCGTTACCGGGTCCTTTCATACCAAGGGCCCCTCCGTATGACACATCAACGACCCCTGTAGACCCCACGGTGAAGACATCAGATACAACGTACAAAGAGCCAGCCTCAAGGATTCCGTTGATTACGACACTAGTCATATAGACTGTTGAGTTGATGGTTCCATAGTAAGGAGCGACTGGAGTTCCTTGATAATTAATATGCACTTTGCCTCCACTATCTATTGTAAGTCTTTGCCCCTGAAGTTTCCCTCTGGGAGGTATCGGTTCCACAGTCTTAACCAGACCCGTGCCTGTCACATACACAACGTCTATGTTCAGAGGCAAAGAACTAGCAAAGTAGAATTTGCCCGGCACAGTTAAATCATCCCATTTGAGAGGTGCTGTTAAGTTTCCAATAGTCGACGTGCCGCTGACAAAATAATGAGAGCAATATATCGTTGTCAGAACATTCGTTCGTACGGTCAAAGTTCCTCTGGAATTTACTCGTATGTAGTCCGTTTTAACTTTTGATCGTCCCCTCAAGAGAAAACCTGTTAAAGCCACGAGACTCCCATCAACAGTTATCCCGTCTATCCGATATGTACCGACAGGTTCAAACGTAAACCTGCCTAACAGGCCAACAGCTGCGGTTTTCCAGCCTACATCACCAATAGACATCCTCTCGGTAGTGAACATACCATTTACGGTCACTGCGTCTGCCAGAACCTCAGAGGTATCGTTTAGACGTGTGTATGGTCTTGTAGCTGTCTGATCGAACAAAACTTGGCCGCCTGCTTCGATCTGAATTGAGGTCACAAAGGTGGTGTTTTTTCCGCGTAACAAAATCGTTCCTTCTACTAAAATTTGCCCTTGAACAGTGATTTGATTTATATTAAAAACTTCGACTGGGAGGAATCTGAAAAAGGCTCTGGTACCCACAGACAGGCTCTTCCAACCTGGCTTTATCTTGAGTTTGTGAGCCATCCATCTGCCATTGTCTACTACAACATCAGCTTGGACATGCGAGAAGTCTTGTGGAGGGGTGTTCGGACGTGATGGCGGTTGCAAGTCAAAGTCCACGTTACCGCTAATGCCAATAATCAACGATTTGGTCAAAGGTGAACTTCTACCTTTGATAACTATTGGGCTTTCTACCATGAGCTTGCCATTAACAGTTACATAATCAATCGGATATTCATTAATTGCAATAAGAGAGAACACAGCGAGTGGATCAACAGTTAGTTGCACCCATCCCAACCCAATGTTCAACTTTCGAGCTGTCCACTGTGCTTTGGTTTTCAAGGTCACTGCATTTGCATACACGTTTGATGTATCATTAACTTGTACATTTGGCCGAGATGCATTTTGATCGAACTCAACTGTTGAACTTGGTCCAAGAAAAAGAGCACTGACGAAATTAGTGCTTTTGCCATGCAGAGATATAGTACTTTCTACTTGAAGTTCGCCGTTGACAGTTACTGAGTCTATTTGATAGATGTCCACAGGAAGAACTCTTACAAGACCATTTGGCCCTATCGTCAAACTTGTCCACCCTGGACTTATTTTCAACTTCTGTGGACGCCATACACCATTAACAGTTACTGTTTTTGCCTGTAGTTCTGAAAAGCTTTGAACCGGAGTGTTTGGGCGCGTCTGTGGAAGATCAAATTCTGCAGTAGCTCCTTCACTAACCACGAACGAATTCATAAGTGCTTGGCTCCTACCTTTCATGACCACAGTGCTTTCTATTGAGAGCTGACCATTGACAAGAGTGTCATCAATGAGATAGTCACCAACTGGAAGCACTTCTAGTCGTGCTCCAGTACCAATTGTCAATTTTATCCATCCAAGTGCAATGCTCATCTTTCTCGCAATCCACACAGAATTAGTCTGAAGATTGACAACATTAGCCTTTACTTCCGATGTATTGTTTTGTTTCTCATTTGGTCGAGATGGCGGTAAATCTAGCGTTAACTTTGCGCTTGGTCCAAGAGTAATGGAAGAAACGAACTGAGAGGTTCTACCACGGAGTGTAATGTTACATTCTACCTCTAACTTTCCATTTACAGTAACAGTATCAATTGCATAATCTTCCACTGGCAATAATCTCGCCGTTCCGCCTTGTCCAATAACAAATCTTTGCCATCCTGGTTTAATTTTTAGTTTTTGCGCTGACAGAGTACCATCGACTGTGACAACTTGAGCCCGTACCTCAGAATAACTGTTTGGAGGAATGTAAGGTGTACGCGAAGGTGGTAGGTCGAATTGCACAACTGCTCTGGAATTAATTGTGACAGAATTTGCTAATGCATTGCTTCTTCCACGAAGAACAATCGTACTTTCAACCAAAAGTTCTCCTTTTGAGTTAACTGTTACTGCGTCGATACCATAATCACCTACTGGAAGCAGCTTAAATACAGCACCTGAATTAATAGTCAGCTTTTTCCAGCCTGTTCCAATTGCCATTTTCCTAGCAACCCATCGCGCATTATCCTGTAACAAAACAACATTAGCACGGACTTCAGATGTATCATTTTTACCAGAAAATGTACGAGTGGCTGGTAAATCAAATTCTGCCAAAGCTGAATAACCAATGATAAATGACTGGACAAATGGCTGATGCTTTCCTCTAAGAAAAATGTTCTTTTCCACTTGAAATTGCCCATTCACTGTCACTGTATCAATTGCGAACGCTTCTACGGGAAGAAGTTTCAAAAGTCCCTTAGAGCCAATAACAAGACTTCTCCATCCCGGGACTATTGTCAGTTTGCGAGCTATCCACGTGCCATCAACTGTCACTGCATACGAAGACGCTTCCGAAAAGTTTCTGGCAGGTGAATGGAAAAGTGAAAACTGTAGGTCAAATTCTACTCGAGCACCTTGGTTGATACGAATGTAACTGTTGCTGTCTGTAGTGTTACCACGCAGTGTTATAGTACTGTTCACCAGCAGCTGTCCACTGATATCTATGCGTTCAATCTTATATTCATCAATTGGAAGCACCATCAATTGTGCACCAGAGCCAATGGTAAGGGTTTTCCAACCTGGCTTGATCCTCATCTTATTCGCTGTCCAGATACCATTAACAGTAATATCGTCAGCCCGCACTTCAGACACATCACTTGATTGTATCATGGGTCGGGTGGGTGGGAGGTCAAACGTCACTTTAGCTCCAGATGTGACAAGGAACGAACGTGATAGCGATCTTGATTTTCCACGAAGACGCATTATACTCTCCACAAGCAACTGTCCCTTAACAGTTACTGTATCAATAGAAAACATTCCAACTGGAAGACATCTCAATACTCCTCCCGTTTCCACCAGCAGACTCTTCCATCCTGGAGAAATCGCCAGTTTATTCGCTATCCATGTACCATGCACAGTTACTGCATAAGAGGAAGTTTCGGAAAAGTTTTGTGTAGGAGTGTGCTGCAGAACTGGGGGCAAATCATACTCAACACGTGCACTCGGTCCTACAATGAATTTGCTGTTGTCGTTGGACGTGCTGCCACGCAATATTATCGTACTGCTTACCAGTAGTTTCCCACTGATGGCAACATTTTTAATTTTATATTCCTCTATTGGAATCATGGTCATTTGTGCACCCAGTCCAATCGTAAGACTCTGCCATCCGGGTTTGATTTTCAGTTTGCTTGCTGACCAAACGCCGTTCACTATCACATTATTTGCCTGCACTACTGACACGTTACTCTTGGGTGTGTGTGGTAGTGTTTGGGGCAGAAAAAAAGTAACCGTGGCACCTTGCCACACCGTAAACGAACTAGTTAATGCAGAACGTTTACCATGTAGTTCCAAGTTACTTTCCACCAGTAGTTGACCTTTAACAGTAACGGAATCAATTGGGTAGCTATCAACAGGAAGAAGTCTTAGCAACCCGTTAGTGTTAACAGTTAACTGCCTCCAGCCAGGAGCTATCGCGAGCTTTCTGGCAATCCATGTGCCATGAACAGTAACAGAATAAGACGAAGTTTCTGAGTAGCTCTTTTGAGGTGTGTGTGAAAGAGAAGTTGGTAAATCGAACTCAACATGAGCATTTTGTCCAATAAGGAAGTTGCTGTTGTCGTACGTGGTACTACCACGAAGTGTGATTGTGCTGTTTACTAAGAGTTCACCATTAACCGTGACATTTGTAATGCTATAATCTTCAATAGGTAATACCATCATCATCGCTCCAGGACCTACTACCAAACTTCGCCAACCAGGTTTTATCTTCAGCTTGTTGGCAGTCCATTGTCCGTTCACAGTTACATCATTAGCATGTACTTCTGACACGTCGCTGGACGATGTATGTGGTCGTGTTGGATGTAAATCAAAGGCGACCTTTCCGCCCAGTGCAATGGTAAATGGATTGGTTGCTATTGCTTGTTTACCTTTGAGATGTATCGTACTCTCAACAAGAAACTGGCCATTAACCATGACGCTGTCGATGTTAAACATTCCAATTGGTAGCAGCCGTAGCAATCCTCTAGTACCAATATACAAGTTCGTCCACCCGGGAGCAATCTTTAGCTTTTGTGCTAACCACGAACCTTTTACATTGACAGTACTATAGGACGAAACTTCTGAGACGTTTTGCAAAGGTGTGTGCGGGAGTGTAGGGTTTATGTCGAAGTCTACTTTAGCATTTTGCTCAATGATAAAGTTACCACTTCCACGCAAAGTTATTGTACTTTCAACAAGAAGCTGGCCTTTAACTGTGACTTTATCGATATTAAATATTCCAATTGGTAGCAGCCGTAGCAATCCTCTTGTACCAATATACAAGTTTGTCCACCCGGGAGCAATCTCTAGCTTTTGTGCTAACCACGAACCTTCTATAGTGACAGTACTATAGGACGAAACTTCTGAGAGGTTTTGTACAGGTGTATGCGGGAGTGACGAGTTGATGTTAAATTCTACTTTAGCATTTTGCTCAATGCTAAAATTACCCCTTCCACGCAAGGTTATTGTGCTTTCAACAAGGAGCTGGCCTTTAACTGTGACTTTATCGATGTTAAATATTCCAATTGGTAGCAGCCGTAGCAATCCTCTAGTACCAATATACAAGTTTGTCCACCCGGGAGCAATCTTTAGCTTTTGTGCTAACCACGAACCTTCTATAGTGACAGTACTATAGGACGAAACTTCTGAGAGGTTTTGCAAAGGTGTGTGTGGGAGTGTAGGGTTTATGTCGAACTCTACTTTAGCATTTTGCTCAATGATAAAGTTACCCCTTCCACGCAAGGTTATTGTGCTCTCAACAAGGAACTGGCCATTAACCGTGACGCTGTCGATGTTAAACATTCCAATTGGTAGCAGCCGTAGCAATCCACTAGTACCAATATACAAGTTCGTCCACCCGGGAGCAATCTTTAGCTTTTGTGCTATCCACGAACCTTCTATAGTGACAGTACTATAGGACGAAACTTCTGAGAGGTTTTGTACAGGTGTATGCGGGAGTGACGAGTTGATGTTAAATTCTACTTTAGCATTTTGCTCAATGCTAAAATTACCCCTTCCACGCAAGATTATCGTGCTTTCAACAAGGAACTGGCCTTTAACAGTCACTGCACCAACTGCAAAAGTTCCAACGGGATGAACTCGTAGTAGCGCACCCGTATCTACGAGCAAGCTTCCCCATCCTGGAGCGATAGCAAGTCTCTGTGCTAACCAAGTTCCTCGTACAATTACTGATCTGTAAGAAGCCACTTCGGACATGTTTTGTGAACGTGTATGTTGCATCGAAGGTTTTAAATCAAATTCCACTCGAGCTTTGGGTCCAATGCTAAAATCGCCACTTCCATTAAGATATATTGTGCTCTCTACAAGAAGTTGGCCATTGACAGTCACGGTTTTAACAGGGAAGTTTCCAATAGGCAAAAGCCTTAGCAGCCCCCCATTAGCTACAAGTAAACTGTTCCATCCTGACACAATGGCTAGTTTCTGTGCTAACCACGTGCCTTGAACTGTTACCGAATACGCGGACGTTTCTGAAAAGTTTCTTTCTTGTATGTGCGGGATTGATGTTGGCAAGTTAAACTCAACTCGACCGGTTGCACCTACACGGAATCTACTGATTTTTGATGTACTTCCACGAAGGGTAATTGTGCTATTTACAAGCAACTGACCATAAACGAAGATATCTCCGATTGCAAAAACATCAACAGGAAGGAATATGACTTTGGCTCTTGTAGCTATAGTCAAAGATTTCCAGCCAGATTTAATGCTGAGCTTGTTTGCTATCCAGATTCCCTCAATGTTGACAACATCGGCCACAACCACAGATGTGTCATTGGTTGTATTGTGCCACCGCGACGGTGGCAGATCAAACAAAACATTGCCATTAACGCCAACAGAAAACGTTCTAGCAGCACCAGAACTCTTGCCACGTAAATGGATTGTACTTTCTATCAAAAGTTGTCCATTCACAACCACCGAGTCTATAGAATATGTATCAACTGGTAACACGGTCATTTCTGCACCACGGCCAACCGTTAGACTTGTCCACCCCGGAAGTATTCTTAGTTTTCTCGCTGACCATGTACCTTCTATCTGTACTGCATCTGCAACCATCTCAGATACATCTCTTGTTTGGTTATGTGGCCTTGATGGGGGCAAATCAAACATCATTTTCGCTCCAGATGCAACCGTAACTGACCTAATAGTTGTAAAATTACGTCCACGAAACACTGACGTCGATTCAACCAACAGTTGGCCATCCACAGTTAAGGTATTCATTTTAAATTCACTGGTTGGAAGGCACTGCATCAATCCAGTAGCTCCAATAGACAGACTATCCCATCCAGGTCCTATCGCTAGTTTCCTTGTCTGCCAAGTACCATTAACACTCACGGTATCAGCGAATACTTTGGAAATGTTCTGTGTGGATAAACTGGTATTTGCGTTGTTGCCGTACTTGTCAAACTCAACTTGTGCATTAACTCCAATTGTGAATGAACTGATGAGAAGATTGTCCTTACCACGCAAAACAACAGAATTCGCAATCAAGAGTTGGCCATTTACCAGAACCATCCCAATTGGAAAATCTCCACTTGCAAAAAACGCGAATTTGCCATTATGGCCTATAGACAAACTCTTCCATCCATGAGAGATGCACAGTTTATTTACTGACAAGTTTCCATTGACGATTACAGTGTCAGCCCTCATTGTAGAAATGCCTGTCGTTTTGTTGGGGGACAAGATAACATGTCCTGGGATTGATGTCGGCATTGACTGTGCATGTTCCATGTCAATCTCTACAGTTGCGCCTTCAGCAACAGTGATCGAACTTACGGTATCAGAAGAATATCCACGTAGATCTACAGGTCCTTCAATGATGAGTTTCCCTTGAACAATCAAACTATCAAGCCTGAGCTCTCCAGTTATAGGACGGAATCTGAATTCTCCATTCCGGCCAATGACAAGGCTTTTCCAACCTTTCCCTGTTGTTATTAGTCCTGCGTGAAATCGACTGTTTATAATCACATTGTCAGCCTCTAAGTGAGCAGTTTCGTTTCCACTCCATTCAAGTATACCAGTCGAGGTTATAGTAAAACTGTTTGTATAAATCAGAAGTGGTCTTCCAGCAATCATTGTTCCTGCAACTGAAATATAAGTGCTGATGTTGAATTTTCGATCGTATGGATCAAAACTGAAATGAGCCCCTGGCTGAACAGTCAGGCTCTTCCATCCATTTGCACCAAGGTCAAGCATGCTGACATTAAGACTGCCTTTAATAATCACATGATCCATTGAGATGATTGAACGATCATTTCCATACACAACAAGTTCAGAACCCTCTTCGATTGCCAGGTTGCTACCCTCTAACGTAACTGGGCAGTATACGTGAAAGGAACTCCCTCTCATCAAATTGAAATGTGAACTAGAGGTACCCGTAATATTCCAACGACAAACAGTGGGCGTTTGTACAGTTGTATTATACAGTCTCAACTGACCCGCTGATTCAAGAGTCAAACCACCCACGGAGAGCTCGTTTGAATTAGACAAGGAATAAACTGTAAACTTCTCGCCATTTTTACCGAAAGATACAATTGGATTTCCTTTAACTGTAAAAGAACCAAATACTGTAACACTGCGATCGAAGTTGAAAGTTGACGACTGCGCATGCTCACTGGTAAGGACGAGGCTAGAAGCATTGTACAGCAGAGTACATGGGGTTAGGTGTTGGTGTACCTCCAGGATCTTGGCAGGAGAGATATACAAAAAGCCGCTGCCATCATCAGTAACACTGCTGATATTCAGCACAGCTGCAGAATGTCCTGTGATGATTACCTGGGCCCCACCCGTTAGCCGCAGCGTATCCAAACTCACTTGTGTGAGGTCTACATCCAGCAAAACCCACGCTACAGCACCTGCGAAGATAAATGGGTAATCTTGCAATACTTGGAAGATGATTCACACTTTCTTATCCAGAGAGAATGGGTGAAAAGGGGGCTCAAACAGGAATTGAACTTGGATCTCTCATTTACTAGTCATATTTCGTAGCTACTAGCTATATAGGCTTATGGGCTCCTACTAGCATAATAGAGTATATCTCAAGTTTATATTCTCTTTTCTGCTATTAGGATCGCTTCTCCATTCCTAATCAATCAGCGATTCTTAGCCTTAGGTAACCCAGTAGTACACTCAGGAGTTATGGAGTGTGTATAAGGGTCAGATATGACTCAACCAGCAAGCCCCATTACTCTAACCACTCTATGGTATGTATATAGTATACATGGATGGCATACTTGTATAAACATTGTGACACTTACCTGTCTGCACAATATCACTAAAATTTGTTGACACATTTATCTGTTGGAGCAAATTGATAATTACTGACATACATACTTGGCATGTAAAATAGAAGTAATTATACTTTAGGGTTACAAAGTCTGAGGCAAAAAAATAATTCAACCTTATTAACATTACATGATATAATGTCTTCACAGGCCATTTTCACTGGTCACAGCTTTAAGACCTTTAGCCTCCTCCGCAGGCAAGTAAGATAGTAACTCAGGCAGACAATCTCATTGGTGACGGATATAGTGATCGGTGCAACAGATATAGTGATTGACATTCAGTGATGGCAAGTGATAGTAAATAATCTTAAAAGTGCTGGCAATTATTATTAGCAATATATTGCCTGAGTTACTATCTGAGTTGCTTTTGGAGGAGGGTAAGGCTAGGTAACAGTAAAGGTTTAGGTTTGCTGTATTTAGTGTTGGTGCTAAGGCTCGAGTACTGGATGTCCTGTAATCATACACTGTGAGGTGACCTGTACTTTAACCCTGCTAGTTGCACATGCAAGCACATTAGTACTATTGTACTGCTGACAATGAATTTGTACAATTAATTCATGGAGGCTATGTGTGACAATAGCTTGACTGTATGTACCATACATGTAACATGCATACCCAACATTTCCAATTCAGCAGTGTTATGATGATTCAATAATCAAATTGCAATATTCACCATATATTCAATATTTTTATATACAAAAACTGGAATAAAGTTAAAAACACAAAGATGCAAGCTGCCATTATATACATACATATATATATATACACAGTCATCATACCACATCAACAATGAAGCTCAGATCAGTTATATACAAAATATAATAATAATAATAATAATAATATTGATAATTATAATAATAATAATAACAAAATCTGTATAGTGCTTCAAAGTGCTATATATAATATACAGTCACTGAAGTAATCATCGGGGGCTTGCATTGTACAATTTAAGAGGACTTTGGCCATATACATATATCAAGCTCTGAATTTTAAATTTCAATTACATCATATCAAACAGTGCATCTCCAGTACCTTTGGCATTTTATGATGGTTGTCGATACGAAGGGAACTTCTGTGTTTTCCTCCACTATAACCAGTGATGTAAAAGGTGCCTGGCCCTCCATGTTCTGGCCTGTCATCTGAATTTGGTGCCAAAAACAATGTCAGTATTTAGCCTATCTAATAGTATATGGTGACTATATGTATAATGACTATATCTTGATTTATCATATATATACAATAAAAAAAAATTACATTATGGTAAACTGGTTAAAGTCGATCAAAGAGGCCTTCCAAGGGGTTCATGCAACAGGCGACATGACTTCAAAAACTGTGACAAACTATTTGGTAATCGATGACAAAAACAGAATTTTACTGAGAACAATTGATAATAACCGACAGCGACATTTCTCTTTCATTTTCCTTACTTTTGAGATGACCTTAACATTATTTACGACGCAATAAGCGACAGCAGCTTCCTCCTTGGCGGCCTCATCTGGAGCTTCATCAGACTAGACTGAAGCTCCATTCATTTATTTTAACAGGGCATTTTAACAAACAAGAAAAAATGGGGGGTGTTGCTTTCCAATAATATACACAGGACTCCACTGAAAATCACAGTTTGTGACGTGGCCACCCTGTCTAAATATTGTTATTTCTTATTATTTTTTTTTATATGAACAAATCCTTTAAAATGTGGGATAGGGGGTAGGGCCTGCTACCTTTTGTCTGCCCTGGATGAAATTAAAATCCTGATATTCTAAAATGTTTATGTTTGAATATGTCATAAACTAAGTGGTATAAACTCAAGAATAATTATTGAATGAGCACCATTCTAAGCCCCCTTGAAAAACAATTACAAAATGGCGATGGGAGTAGAACCATGTGCTGACAGTTATATCCAATGATATAATTAAAATGGCCATGGGTTACCATCTAGGGAATGTGTTTTGATCTCATACTTTATCAGGTCCTACCAAATATATAGCATTTACCACAGGTAACCCAAGCTATGAGCAGCTTGGTCTACCTGTGCATGAACCATACTTAATTTGTCATTGTGCGGTTCTAGGACCTAGCCTTCAATCTGGCTTTCTTAGGGGAAGAGAGAAACTAGCAAAGAAAAAATAGGAGAGGAAAAGGGAGATGGAAAAGAAAGCCAGACACAAATCGCAGCAGACTGCTTGTTTTACCAGATATATTCTCACTGGAGGTCATCTCTGATTGATTATTTAACAATAAGCTGGTAAACACGAGTAGACTCAGTCTAGACTGTAAGTGTTGATTTGTTAAAACATGACAGGCCACACATAAGAGATATCAAAGGTCAGTGGGCAGAAAGCTGTCTGACAAGATTTATGTCAGGCCTTCTTTCTCAGTCTCTCTTATTTTCTCTTCGTTATAGTTTCTTTCCCCCTAAAAAACTTAATTAAGTGCTTGAATGATTTTGAATTTGATTCCTGCATTTATAAATAATACACCAGGCCCATATATATAGATGGTTGTTGTGAGAAGGACTCATAATTTTGTGCAGGCCCATAGCTTGGTTGTCTTTAAAGGGTTCATTTGTACACGTGACATTCAGTGTGTGGGTCCACATATGTCACTCTAGCATGACCTCACGTGCTAATATTCCTTCGCAGCGAAGAGATGAAGCTATAAATATCCCTCCAAATCATCTGCAACTTTGAGTCTGGGGTGGTGGTGCTCGAATCCTTCGAACCCCCTAGCCTACAGGCCTGCACACTGACACTGACATTTGAATATTTTTCAATGATTTACTCTACAGCTTTTGTGATTCGTGCATGCCGAGTGGAATACACCTGAACGCCGAAAGTCGGATAGCAAGTACTATACCCTATTTAGGAATAAGGAATATTGAAAACCACTCAAGTGTTTAAGTAATTATAATTATTTTGTGTGTAATATATTCAACTTACCAATTCAAGCTATGAAAGAGCCGTCGGTACAAAAGCTTAGGCTTACTGGAAACTTCAAAATGCCGCTTCAGCTGGTACTCTTTACAGCCTATCGATCGTCACATGACAAGACACATATATGTCTCTACCTGCTATGGCCTTGCACAACGTACACACTGATCGCATCTGACATTTATGGTAACTGTCGAGCGCGATATATCACTGCATGTCATCACTGTTTGCTTGCCAGCGATTTGCCAGCTGAATTGAAGTGCGCAACAACACTTTGGCGCCAAATAAATACAACATGCATTGCGGGCTCAACCATCTATATTTTTAAAAAGCACGGGTGGCCCAGTCAACTCATGAGTGAATGTTATCAACGACGGCTGTACATGGACTTTCTTAAAGTTAAAGTTTAAATTTTTTTTGAAAATAACAATATTATAATATAAGGGTCTAACAATGTAAAAATGATCTATCTACGAATTTGTAGAATAAATAAAACTCACCTTTTCCAGAAGTGTAACTGCATGAACGCTTTCCAGGCAATCCTACAAAAAACAACACAAAACAACAGTTCAGATTCTGCAGAGTAATACATGTGCTGGTATGTTGCAAAATACCTGTTCAGTTTTATGTCAGTCAACCCTGTTGACGGTGACTGCCCTATTTTGCTATTTACGTCACGTGTTTCTTCAGTGTAACTGGTGATGACATTTAAAAAAAGGTTCAAATAATGCTGCGGGAGCCGAAGGCGAGGCAGCACAGCTAATCGTATATCGATTTTTGTTTTCAGTGCAACGAACGCCCGAGAGGGTACTCCATAAATGTTTGAGGGTGGTGTGCTGCTGGGACTTTGAGTCCCTATCCTATACCACACCGTGTTAGTTAGATTGTGTAACCCTATTCTCCAAATACCTACCCTATCCTTGATTTCTTTATCCTTTTTTACAACTGTTCACTTTCGGCCGGAAAATAATACCCTATTCCAAACCAGCTCCAGACTAAACACTCAAAATTCATATCCTATCTTAGACTAAACGGCTTTAAAACCATGCTCGTTACAGCGGCACATACCTGTATAGTCATAGGGGAGTATCCCCTCCCCCCTCCCTGGAAATGAACGTCGCCGTTTGAGAGCACGAAAGTGACTATATTTGTTCACCCGCAATAAACATTGCCCATTGGTACAAAGCCTTGATAAACCTTAGCTCTACCAATCCTGTAATATTATTTCCCGATAACTCTTAGTTATTCAAACTTCTGTAAGATGAAATTTGTATGAGACGAATTCATTTTTAAGCTTTCGAGTCTGACTAGAATCTTGTTCACTGCACAATCAAGGGCCGTGTAACGTGACACGGCCCCTGGTTATCCTGTCCAAGATATGCTGAGGCTGGAAACGGCCCCCGTGTCAGTTACGAATGGAGCACTGGGGTGGTGTCTACCCGTCTTGAAAACCAGTTATTTAAAATTTGATAGTTTCCTTCTAAATGTACGTCCTGTGTATTATCGATCGTTTTAATAACTTCAAAAGAGACGAGGTAACTAAGCGACGACATCCTCGCTTTAGCATATCTATATTACCTGGAACGTACCTACCCAATACAGAATGGAATCCGTTTGTTAATAAAATATTTTACATCTTTTTGTAAATGTTTTCTCTCTTTGTTACTGCAATGTAAAATCCATTGAGGTAGATGTGAGAAGCGATAAACCCAATGTTCCAGATGTCATCGAAAGGACCCACAACCCTGCCCTGTCACGAGTTGTACTAGATCAGGAAGGATGAGCGATGAGGGGTGAATAGATTCTGTGGACACTAACCTACAAAGTAACCATACAATTCCACTCTGAGCGCCACATCGCCACTGTAGGACATAGGGTGAAAGCGCACAGCACTGGTGTAAATGGGTGACGTAAGCTGTTGTCTGACCACTGTGTTGCCATCAGTATTGCCACTGAATATCACGCGATCCGCTTCCAACTACACATTCAAACAGATGATGAGTTAATGAGCAACAGACAAAGCCTCTGTTAAGTACTGTTAAGCTCTGCAAGTGAGTAGATAGAGCTCGTCTCTCGTAGTCTGCTAAATCAGCCACCTGCTCACGTCGCAACGCTAACGGACTAGGCTCGAATTTGCTCGAGTATCGACGCCAAGCAGATGAAAAGGCAGAATCTGAGATTCTGTAGTATTGAAATTATTTTCCAATTTGAAAAAATGTAATAGATCAATAAAAAATTCATATTATTAAAAAATCTAATTTTCAATATTATAGAGGGCTCGTGGGAGAGTCATAAGTAGAAAGACGCCGTAAAGACATTGGTGCCATATCTCCCTTCCCCGGGTAGCCAAGCAATCATCTTAAGAGCTCACGTAGAGATGTTTTCACCATATTCCCATATCTCCTTTTCTCTCCTCCAACACCCTCCACTGCACAAATAGTATCTCAACATGAGTCAAATAATACTCCACGGCCTGCTAGCCAAGTATTCATCTTAATAACTCAGGTAGAACGACTTCGTGAAGGTGTTTGTACCATATCTGACCCCCACCCCTCCCCAATCTACGGGTATTATGTCAACACGGTGTTTCTGATATATCCGACCCCCCCTCCCTTCACACTCTACGGATATTATATAATAATAATAATAATAATATTAATAATAATAATAATATCAACAAGAGTCAAACAATACCGTGTAAGTCTTCCACGGTCTGCTAACCAAGTACCCATCTTGATAGCTCAGGTAGAACGACTTCGTGAAGGTGTTTGTACCATATCTCCCTTGGGTGGCAACACCAGATATGACATCGATTGTTGATAGTGTAACCTGTAACGAAACAACAGCAGTACATATCAGTACACAACAGTACACAACAGTACACAACAGTACACAACAGTACACAACAGTGCAGTACAAAACAGTACACAGCGGTACACAACAGTACATAACAAAACACGACAGTACACGACAGTACACGACAGTACACGACAGTACACGACAGTACACGACAGTACACGACAGTACACGAC
>JANUFV010025566.1:0-11727 GCA_024757865.1 Epizoanthus scotinus
ATCCTGGTGTACTAAAGTAGTAGTCCAAGATGGCGGACATCCTGGTGTACTAAAGTAGTAGTCCAAGATGGCGGAGATCCTGGTGTACTAAAGTAGTAGTCCAAGATGGCGGACAAAGCAATTCTTCCAATGAAAAGGATTTGGGTTCACTTAAAAATCGTTCGTTATGACTTTTTAAAAAAGTTTCATCAAGACGTAAACATGTTCATTTGCATAAATATATGGATATTTACTGCATTTAGGCAATATGATGAATCAGACTGCCACAAAATTAAAAAAAATGTTTTTGATGCAGATATGTGAATCATTTTAAAAACCAGTTTTACAGGTATTACAGGCATCTACTGTAAAATATGGATTGTTGGTTTTATCCTTCTTGTCATAACCTGCGAATTATCTTTCTTCCCTTTGTACATAATATGTAGAAAAAACTTTCTTCGTAACTTATGAACCTTGCACTCCGTTAACAAGTATGCCTCTGGCCTGGTATTATCAGCTCGGTATACATATCCTGCAGAACGTTTTTTGATAATCGAATTGGGTTTTTAAAGAACTTTGTACATACATTTGGTAAAACCTTTGGTGAATCAAATATCGTAGTAATATGGAAGAGACAGATGAGGTTTTGAAAGTACAAAGTAATTTTACGTTTAATATCCTTCCCTTCCCTTCCCTTCCCTCTCCATTACTATAAACATTGCGAAGTTAATAGGTGAGCATGTTGTACAGAACAATAAAACTATAACAATTTATTTTCTTTTTGTTTTAAGAACAACATTTATGCCATAACCTTGTGACTTAAAGGGCAAGCTATTACGATTGTAATATGCTAATTTTGTTGTCATTTTAGGTCTAAATGTTAAACATATTATAATTGTTCTATTAATAATATCAATTTACAATAAACAGACTCGAGATTATAAGCTATTTTAAAATTGAGTAGGTTAATGGACATGATGACGTCCCAGGTCAGAGTCACTATGAAAAAACCCGGTAAAATGAACCGTATAAAATGTAAAAAAATGAACACCATAAAATGTAACGAAAGAAAGATTTTTCTTGGTATCTTTTTGTAGCTACTACCGACTACCGATGCGATTTTACATTCATAGTGTTTCACGTTTGTTATATACTCCATTAAGCAACTTAAATCACTGGACGTTTTATGAGAAGACGGGCACATTTTTTGAGTTGTACAAATTGTCTCTTTTGGTGTGAAAGCAGTGGACAAAAGTCTCGACGCACAAGTCGTCTGATTTTGCTCGTCTATTTGTCCGTCTATTCGGACGATATTTCGAGGACGACTTTTGCGTCTAAACGGCCGATGTTGCTGCTCCTCACAGGGGAATGGCTCTAGCAAAGGAAGTGATGGCTTGTGGGAAATCAAAATGGAGGCAAGAACGCTAAATAACCAAGCAAATATTACTGCCAGAACCCTTGCGTTGAACTTTATTCAATGTTTGCACGTCGTGATGTCAATTTATGACGACCAACACAAGACAAACGACTTGTCGTAAAAACGGGTACTGTCAAAAAATATCACTGTGTCCAGAAGCCGAGAATTAAGAATTGTAAGCAACCATTATCTATTGATCAATTTTGCAAGGGGAGGGGACTAGACAAGCAATCAAAGCACGCCCAAATATTTCTGAGCTCTCTTCCAGGCCAATTTAAGGTAATCCAAAGTATTTCAAGTCGTTTATTCAATGTTAGCTTAGATAAAAGCAATTTGAGAACCTCCTTATAACATTCCAACCGCTATTCATCGCATAAAATATTTAAGCTGATCTCCCTCCCAATTTGTCCTCCGCCTCTCACCTTCAGGATAAATTAGCAAGTCCCTAAATATTATTAATTAATTCTTATTAATACGTGTCTTATTAACAAGTGTCATATTTACATATGTTCGAACTCACTGTCGTAATAAACATTTCTCTAAAAATAACCCCTGGCCACATTGGAAATGAAAACGAAAGCTATCTTCTGGGACTTTGAAAACATAAAGGAATATTTGAGGACAACTCGATTAAAACTTTTATTTCAAAGACATGTTTCCTTTTGTATTCTCAATGCGGCCAGTTCCACATAAATCAAAGATTGTCAATGGTTCTACATTGTGACTCGGACATATCAGTTGATGTATCAACGGCGATCCGATTTATAACGTGCTCAACCAGCCCCAGACAACCCAATTAGCTTCAAGCTATAACCGCCATTCTTATGTCTGGTTTCACCGCTCCACATAAACTTAACCAATCCTAGATAATTAAATTCACTTGAAGTGCGCTGATTGGTTAATATTTTAGACTAGCTCCAAGACCCTTTCCCCTATTGCGAGACATAAACTTTAATCTGATTTTATAAACTGTTAGAATCTTGCAGAAAATGTGAAAATAAAGTTACTTCACCTTAGCTTCACTGTTATATGATGTCTGGTTTTTTACATTGTTGTTTGTTGCGATTTGATGTGAACAAAGCACATAAAGAAAACAAAGTTGTGATAACGTAATTTTATTTCCACATTTACAGCAATATCTTGGCATGTTGAGGCTTACAAATTTCATCGCTTTTTTGCTAACATGACGTTGCTAAACATACTAAATAGCATATCACCAAAACAAAATTGTCCTTGTGACATTGTGTCTGATCAGCTCCGTGGATGATGATCACAATGTCTTCTGTACAAGGTTCGTGATTGTAATATGATCGAGGAAGATCCTGGATCCTGGACGATCCGTTTTGGTTCTCAGTCTTTATCAAAGATCATCCAGCGCCAATCAACGCCCAATCTGTTGTTATACAGATTATAGACACGTCAATAGTTCGCAGATCAATGTCTGTTGATCTTTAAAGCCAAACGTTTGCCCCTCTGTCTGCATTATATTTAGTAAAGAACGCAGTGATATCAAACCAGGTAGATCACAAAATAGACAGTTAGGAAGGAAGCGTAGCCAAGTGGAAAGAAGATTCGGGAGTACATATCAATGTACGTCACTCCTGGATCCCCAAACTCCCCTCCAATGCCCATTTTTTTCCTCAGATAATGACAGATTATAGAGCATCCATTCCGTGGACGATTGATTGCCGTGGTGCGCCTATTCTCGCTGTAGGCTCCTCCGCTAACTAACGGGGAGCTCATTCGATTCCCCGTGGAAGATTTCTGAGAGTGGTTGGCATTTGCTTTGCACGAATTGTTGCGTTCAACCATAGGATGCGCGTTGCCGTTTTCAAGTTCTGTCAGTAAGCTTGAGTTGTCATTAAAGAAGTAGGTTTTGTTTCCAATCTTTAAGTTCACAGTCATTTTCTTTTTTTCCTGAAAGACAAATATAAGAACACTTAGTGTCTCCGGTTTAGATACGGTATTGTAAGTAAAAATGACAGAACTTTGGAGCAAAATGTACTGGTGAATTGAAAACATATCCCTCTGCAATGCTCCTGGTAAAACCACACCGATGCAGATTAAGATTGAGTAATTGATTATAATGAGAGAATGATGTAAAAAAGATTATCTTACTTTCATTTACATTTACATTCGTTGAAGTCGACAAAGTCTTATCGACATCGAGCCATAACAAACGCGTTTTTGAAGAGTTTTTGAAGATGATTTTGAAGACGATCTATACATTAAAGTAAAATGTATTTAATATCTTAAAAATTGTCTACGCCGTATCTTTAGATGGACGTTCTTCTCCTAAGTAATGAAATTGTCGACACTACAATGTTTCCTACATCCACTCCATCTCTGATTAACCATTTAAAGACAGGACCCTTATTGACTGATCCAGTATGTAAAATCTTAGAATGCTCAACTTTTATGTTTGTCATATAAGAATACCAAGTTTCTTTAAAATAGATCAGAATATGTTCAGATAGGAACTCTGAGAATGTACAAAAAAAACATATTAAATGCAAAACCAAAACTTTAATCTATACCTAAAATTACAAAATCTATGAGATATATACACAATTTACAATTGATGTTTCTTGAACACCATGTACCAAAGATTGGCCACATAGTGTTTCATAATCCCGGTTAGCTCAATTGGTAGAGCATCGGACATGCTTCCGAACCCTGACCGGACTAACACTCAAGTCTTATAATAACTGAGGAGAAGGTGCTGCTTTTGCTCTAACATCTGCAAACGGTTGGACCTTCACGTCTTCTCGGATAAGGTCGTTATAAACCGCACCACCTCGGAGAACTTTGCTAATTGGGTTGCAAAACCTGTTCAGTTTAAGGCTTTCTGTAAACCTCGGAGTGGGTTAAATTCTTAAATTAACAGTAATTCTAAACGTATTTTTTTGCAACTGAATACAGCTGTAAACAAATTAAACTTTAGAATCACTAAACATTTGTGTAATTCAAAAGAGGTTGATGGGTTGGAAAATATTAAATATGTGACCAAGGGGTATCCTGGGAATCCATTCTTAACGGCTAATTTGTTTGCGCAATGTATGAATTTCTACAGAAACAGTAGAGTGATACCATAATTGACGGCCACGTTGTTGAGTTCCCAGAATATCCTTCGGCTATATATTTTATCTTGTCAAACCCATCAATCTTTCTTTAATTAGGTGCCGCATACTGTTTATAAATAAATAAATAAATAATATAAATTAAGATTTATAACTTTTCAAAATTGTGTTCCTTCTCGATAGTCTCAAATCAGTTTTGCACTGATGTGTGAGTATTTCAGATTTCTTTCTTTTTTTTATTTATTTTATTTTTACAGTGATATGTTTCTTAGTTTACAACAATAAACTTTCTAGTAATCTCCGCGTCGTAGTAAATTTTGATTTGTTTTGGATGCTGGTTGAATATCTTTCTATATTGTATGTGTAGTTGATATTGCTTTTTAGGCTCAAGAAGCTTGTGTGGTGCCCTTCCATTTTACATACAGATTTCTGCGAAAAAGAAACTTTCAAACTGCACTCACAAGTTCCATGCTGTAGGCAACAAGTGCAACCTGAATAATTCAAACAATACAGAAGGTATTGTTTTCTAAGATGGATAAAACTAAGATTAAAATTCAAAATGTTTAAATGTTTAAAAAAAGTTGTTAAGTTACTTCAATTTCAGGTCCAAGCGATTATCACATAGTTTCTAAACTGTATTTACGATATTTTAATGACAAAGAAGCTCGAGATAAAATCAAGCGTTGTTTCTGCCCAGTGATGGAAACTGAAACTTGAACCAATGAAAGTGCACGTTATATCATGTGAATATCCTGATCGTATATACACACCACACTTACATGGATATCAAAATACGTGTGTTACGAAATGTTTGTAAACAATGTTCCATTGCTAGTCCAGCCTATTTTCAGAAAAAGTATTATTAAAATTCAAGTTTTATTTTTTCTGAGATACGAGTTTTCTGATCGCTACACCAGAAACTACAAAAGGACTGGGCCCCATCCACCCAAACGATCCCAGAAACCAATGCTGCAAATGCAAATTTCGATTAAAGGAACAAAGCAGAATCACTAGCCTCGACAAGGTGTCATGCGATGCACACAGTGCATTTCCTACGAGATAAGGTAGCGCGTATTGTGCCTGAACAATACCTTCCAAAAAATTATTTTTATGACATATTGTGTAAACATTTGTTTCACATTTGGAGAATGGATTTCTGGGATTGTTTTGGGTGAGCGGGTGCCAGTCCTTTTGTAGTTTCTGGAATGTCTAATTGTTTACACCAAGAATGAGAACACTGCATGCACATGCGCGGTGCCACTCACCCACTCATCCTCGGCTTCTCCTTTGTCCACCTTCTGCACTGCGTACTTGTTCTTTCTCGCCAGTTTCAGCACGAGTACGTACTCAATAAGAGTCATGAAAATGAACGAGAACGAGCCAAGTAGAAAGTAGTCGATGGACTTCAGGTACGACACTTTAGGCATATTTTCATTTACGGAGCCTCTCATGTAACTGATCGTAAGTACAGTCGTGATACTCAGGGCCACACGAGCAGGGACCGACTCGTGATCGATCCAGAACCCGACCCACGACAGTGCTACGATTAGCGTACAAGGAATGTACATCTGGAAGATGTAGTATGTGGATCTTCGTTGGAACTTGATCGTGGCCGTGAGTCCCGAAAACATGGCTAAAAAGGAAAAAATATATTTTTGAATCTGATATGCAAGAAGTGTCAAGATTCGTGTCATCAGGAGGGACCAATTTAGGCTTGAGTGTATATAGGGTCTCTTGTCTCATAAGAAAACAAATGTCATTATTTAAATTCAATTTTAAATCTTAAATAATTTAATAAGTAATGTATTCACAGATCTTTGTAATTAACATTTGAATTACAATTCATGTGTTTACAAAATTTGACAAACGTTGTCAAAATGGGTTCGGATTACCAATGGTTCGGTGAATAATTGTTGTTTTACATTATTTATTTCTAAAGAGGAGAATTTGGAAACAATTAGATAATTTTATCATATTTGGGGATTGTATATAGTTCCATTCGCTGATAGCTATATATGTACCCAGTGAAGAAGGCGTTACTTTAGGCACTTACATGAATGGTACACGTTGTGCTTCAGGTACCGCTTGGCGCTCACTATCGTAAACTGCGCCATCTCAGAGTCATAAATGTTAATGTCACTCTCCACTGGAGAATACCAGTCATATGTTAGTTCGGTTTCTTCATACGAGTCTGTATCGGAATAAGTGTAATGATAAGATTAATAATAAGTTTTTATTGAACGTATTAAGTAAAGTATCTCAATGCGTTTTACAATTTAAGATGGATAAATATGTAGTGATATATTAAATATTAGGATTTGTAAATTATATAATAATAATAATATAAATCATTATTGTTATTATTGTTATTATAAAATATCATACAATACAATGCAATGCAATGTAATGCAATGCAGCGCAATGAAATGCAATGTAATTCAAATATTATATACAAAAAATCTAAATAAGATATAAATTTAGAATTCATTACGAAAAGGGATAAACGATTTGAGAACTGCAACCAAAAAGTAGTCAAACGGTCTGTATTCCTGAGATCGTTATTACATAATCACAGGGAACCCACGTCTTGTTTTCGTCTTTTTTCTTCAATACATTTTGCAGCTAATGTTACTACGTGCCTGTTGTTGTGTCTTTCCTTTCGATAATCTACGAGAAACAGCGGGAATGAGGCAGTTATCTGTTACCATGGAGATGGCTCCACACACGGTATACGTGACGACCTGGTAACAAAGTGAACTCTTGAATCTCGTCTCGTGCTTCAAAAAATATATTCTGTTTGGCTAATGGGGATTTGCCAATGAGCCATTCCCAGTTTCCACGCGGAGTTATCGAAGGAAAAGCTGCAATTTTTATTAAAAAAAAGACAAAAACAGCAAGTGGGTTCCTTGTGCTGTAACCATGGCGTTACTTAACTCATTAGCTTCTTAAAATATACTCTACTGATTGATCGCTCGTTTCGTTTTTGCGAAATTATCTTTGTTCTCCATTTGTACTTACAGCTCTCGAAAGGAAGATGACATATCTGTGTATCGAACGGGAACTTTCGCAGGTCCAGTTTGCACGAATTTCTTGTTTTTAATCTGTCAATAAAAGTTAACAGTTAAGAGTTGACCAATGTAATGTCAGTAACACAAACATGGACACTATACGAATAGATAGACAGACAAACAGACAGACAGACAAACAGACAAACAGACAGACAGACAGACAGATAGACTGACAGACAGACAGACAGAACAAAATAGAGCTAGAAGCTGACAAATGATTACAATTCACGGACGAAAGCCATAACCAAAAAAGAAATAATAGCTGTAGATTTTAGAGCTACGGACGCTACTATACACTTGTCCACCGCTCTCTAAACATACTCAAATGCGTTTTGAAGACTTGAACAAGATGTCGACACAGGTTTGAAAACTATAACAACATTCTTCTGATTACGGTATTCACATCACTTCCATTGACTGTAATTGAGAAAACAAAATTCTTATCCGGATCAACAAACCTGGCACTGAGCATAACAAATCCGTTCGTCAAATTAACCCAAATCTTCTTGTTTGTAAAGAGCATCTGATGTATTTTGGTATCGATGGCGTTGACAAAGAATGTGTCGGGAAGCCAGAATCTCTCTGCTGCTTTTCCTCCAAGACTGATTGTCCGGTTCACCAGGCCAAATGCGAGTCGTGGCTCGTACCAGAACTGGCCCAAGTACATATCCAACGTAAAATCCTGTTTAAGAAAGTATTACAACACAAAAAGAAATGAGTAGGATAACACAACAGTAATTGTTCAATTGTTTACAGTGCATTAAAGGACTGGAATTCGTTGGACTCTGATGTTAGAACTATCAGTAGACACATTTTCACTGAGTTAGAAACACTTTTATTTTAGATACAGGACCTCCCTGAAAACCATACCTCGTGAGCGGAGCTTTCCTGTTAAAATATTATTATTATTATTATTATTATTATTATTATTATTCAACTATCGCGCTTCTCGTTACAGTAGGAACATCTAACACTCGTTTAAACTTTGGGTTGCCGTCTTCGAGACAGGGAGTGTTCAATACATAATAAATTATCATAGTAGAGTGAGAACATATTATATCATAATTCTATATAACATGATAGAATGTTACCGACTTCTATATAACCCTCATGTTGACAGTTGTTTGTTAACCCTTGTACTGCATGCTGAAGACGATTTGGCTAAAATCAAAACTGTCCTATCTTTTGAAGCAATTGAAGAAAACCCATCAAATGACCACTCATTTTGTTTGTCTTGATGAGCAGGAGTGTTTGGTGGTACTTGTTTCATAAAATTAATGAGTTTGCAATTTTCATAAAATTGGAAAAATTTGGATTTTGAAAATTGTATTCCACTTTCTCGCTTGCTCAGACACACGCCTATTTGAGGAACAGATATGTAACAAGAAATAACGGAGGTCACAAAAACGGTATTTGGTCAGAAACAAGAGGCCGCACCTCATAAATCACATTAACACTCCAGCTAGTTTCTTCTTTACTTTACTAAGAACCACGTAGTTATGAAATTTGATCATATAAGGTTATCATACAAAGTGTTTTTAAGAAAGCTTTTCGGATGCCTTTTATTCTAAAGCGGTTTAACATTAGTTTCCCAATTATTCTCCTTATGTCGGAACTTCAAACCCAGGCCGACATTAGATGGAAGATTTACATTTTGCAGATCATAAGTAGTTGGAACTTCTACGATTTCCATTGCAAGAGCATTGCTCCCATTTCGACTTTAAAATAACTACTTCACTCTTAACCCTCGTACCTTCACTGATGTTCGAGTCTAAGCGTGATGAAACTGTCGATGGCAAGCGAGACCTGTAGCTACCAGTTCGGTTGTATCTAACGAGAGGCGAAGAAGAATTCACAGAACCAGTAGAACTTATTCTTCTCCTCGACGTTGCCACATACGTTAACGTTCTTACTGTAGGAGCTGTCCCCGTAGGAGAGTCTGGCTCTGGTATGAGCGTTGACATTGGCAAAGGCTCTCCGTCTGATGGCAATCGCAAATTCATTGATTTATTGTCCTTTGCCTTTTGTCGCAATCTCTTTCTGTAGCAAAACATCGCCAGAGCAGTGGTTGCGGCACCCACAATAGCTACTACAGCTAGCAATACCACAAGAATCTGTTTTCCATTCTCTGATTTGTCTTGTGAATTGACTGATAGAATATCTGCAGGATACGTTCGAGTTGGATCAGCTGGAACAAGTGTATTGCTTTGCGTACCTAGGAGTGGAAAAATATATACAACAGAGTCATTTAAGAATAATAATAATAACAGCTCTATTTAACTTGATTGGCGAGTGAGAAAGTGAAATACAATGAATGATAAAATTGCTGAATTTTTATAATCTAAAATTTTCAAATTGCTTCAAAAGTTAGGATATTTTTGGTTTTAGAAAAATCATTTGACTTGGCAATATATACACGATAGTATATACATCTCATTTGCTACTTTCCTATTTCCTAGATCAGTAGTTGTATGAGAGTGAGCAATGTTGTACGTGTTATCTGCCTCAAAGTTTCTTATTGTCTATATCTACTCGAAACGACAAATCCAGTCGATGATTGAGTTGTATTTAATTGCACAAGACTTGAGAAAGGCAGAAAAAACCCAAGAATCCTGAAATTCCAAGTTAGGTTAGTTTTCTACTTGGCGCCGGTAAAACTGCAAATGGCTTTTGGCTTTGAGCTGAAACTAAAAGCATTAAAGAATAAAGGGCGTTACTATTGTTTAGGGTATTACCCTTAGTTTAAATTTTTAAATTATAAGCCGAAGGCTTTCTTCTTTTTCTATATTTTAAAATACTAAGGACATGGATTTGGTTACATCAATCTATATTTGTGATGATGTAAAACATCACCCTGCAGTTTAAATCTGTCATTTTAAGTCGAGAAGTGTTATGGTATCTTGCAGAGAGCACGTACAGCGTAACATTCTGGGATTTAAAGAAATACGAAATGTGAGAATCATCAGAGAAGTTTAGGGAACAAGGAAAGTGTGTGCTAATATTCGGGAACAAAAGGAAAATTGGGAAAGAGTTGAATATATTTTGTATTGATACGTTATTGTGAATAAGGTAGAAACTCCAAATGTATAGGAACAAAGGAATACCTACACCTTCCCTCCACGGGGGCACTTTGTAATTATAGTCAGATGGATTTATATTATATCAACTATCTAAATTTTGACGAAACCAGATGTTTCAAGTCATGTATTGCAAAGACATTCCGTGCCAACCCAATCGGTTTCTGGAGTAATTTATCAGCGCCGGAAACTTTACAAAGGTCAAGGTTTTCAAGGAGGACAGCTAAAAGATTTTACACCGTGCACTAGAAATGTATTAATCGCCTAACAAGTGTCCCTTTCAACATACCAGCATGCACGTTTTAGCTTTTTTGTCCAAGCAATAGATGTAATTAGCTAAAGTAAGGAAATCCATTTATGGGTCCAAAACATTATGATTTATTAATCCAGAACGATTTAAAACAAATGACAAAACAAGTCGGACTTTGTAATTATAGTAGATGATGAACTAGATGGATTTATATTATATCAACTGACTAACTTTTTGACAAAATCAGATGTTTTTAACTCCTATATAGCAAAGACATTCCGTGCCACCCCACTAGGTTTCTGGAGTAATTTATCAGCGCCGGAAACTTTACAAAGGTCAAGGTTTTCAAGAAGGACAGCTAAAAGATTTTACACCGTGCACGAGAAATGTATTTTAAAATCACAGATTGGAACGATTTCTCATTTATTCGATTCTGCGAAATGACATGAAACAGGCCACAACCTTATATGGACACCTTTCAACGAAGGATAATTGATTTTATGCATATTAATTTCCCACATTTATATTGCTTGTTATTTCCTCTTGTGAGTTGTACATGAAGCTGAGGAATCCCAAACTCACGGACTCGTTGGTTTTGAAAATTTCCAGAATTTTCACTGCACGGTGCAGTACCATTTCTTAAATAAAAACATTATATAAACGTGTTTGTCCCAATGCTCTGCAGAGTGAAAATGCTGGGGCTCTGGGGTTCTGGGGCTCTGGGGGCTCTGGTGGTTCTGGGGCTTTGGGGGTTCTTGGGCTCTGGGGTTTTGGGGTTCTGGGGTTCTGGGGCTCTGGGGCTCTGGGGCTCTGGGGTTCTGGGGCTCTGGGGTTCTGGGGCTCTGGGGTTCTGGGG
>JANUFV010025677.1:0-11724 GCA_024757865.1 Epizoanthus scotinus
GGCTGGGGGTTCTGTGACACTCTTAGGAGGCATCACTTTTGGTGGTGGTGGACCAGTGGTTTTTGCTAACAGTCCTATGGCTTCGCGGCGCTTGTAGTAGAGCCCAATCAGCAAAACAATAAAGCCGGCAATGGAGAACAGATAGAAGCCGGACATGCTCTGCGAAGTAGGTTCTCTCTCATCGGGCAGAACAGCCTCGTGCCGCTGTGGAGCAGTTTCAGCAGGCGGCGCAGTTGTAGCAAGAGGAGCCGTCTCCTGTCGTTTTTGAGCCTCCAATAATGCTATCTTTTCTTCTCGTGCCTTCGCATTGCGTTTGGCTAATGCTTTGCCAGAAGCCACTCTACCAGGATTTTTCGCTGGTGTGGTTGTTGGCACGTTTGTGGTGATATATGGGGTGCGGACGTGGGGGCATTATTTTGAGAATTTACCTGCCCGATTTGAGAATGGACTTGTGTAGGAGCTTGTGAAGATTCCAGGGTATGACCATTGGAAGGTACATTGGTAAGAACTTGGGTAGGAACTTCCATAGTTACATATATAGTAGAAAGAAAACTTGTGTTTAATTAACATTCGCATCCTGCACGTCAACTTCTAGATCACTGGCCTCATTTTGTTGTACAGCCAGATTAAAGATATTCAAATCAGGAATAACCAAGTGGTTTGCGGTATGAAGGGCCGCACTGGCCAGTGCCATCTCAGGCTCACACTAATGAGAAAGCTTACCAGCGGCAGAGGCCAGTTCCTGGTGAATGATGTAATCAGACTCCAGGTCATTGTGTAAAGCTTCAATACTGTTTACGCTCACCACCATGCCAATGGCCTTACTCGTGAGTTTGAGGAAACTGTCGACAATGGAGTAATTTATACGGCTATTTCGGGACGCCTCATACCTTTTGTATAATTTATCGACATCCTTCTCGCTTCTGCAATCTCAGCTAACGGAATAGCACCCAGTTAAGCTATCACATCGGCCATGAGGTTGTTATGATTTGGGTTAGTAGGATTCATCATCGAGCCTATGCATATCAAGATTCTATTTTTAAACTCTAACTGAATCTGGTAGGGATGCCTCAGACTGAAAATCAGGTGGGAATGTTCCTGATCCTTGAGACTGACAAGAAGATCTTGTTTTTCCTCATTCGAGAGCTCTCCGGCGTAACTTTCACATATTGCCTTCATATCTTTAGCGGATGGGGTGTAGAAAAGGACGATAGCCGCAATGTTCTCGCGGAAGGCTTTGGAAATGCTGGTGAACTGCTGAGTGATTACCCAGACGCTGATGCCGGAGTGCCGTGCACTGAAAGCCAATTTAACCAGCTCATTGGATCTCTTCTTCACATCTTTGGAAGCTGCGCAGTCGTCGAGGATGAACAAGGTGTTGGTGCCTTCAAAGAAGTAGCTCAGCAATTGAAGCCACGAATCGACTTTATCTTGCGTTGGAGTGATTATATACACATGGTTATCAGAACAATATAGTCAAACTTGCCCCTGAAAGGCCCATAGAGTTGGTAAAATAGGTAGCTGGCTGTCCGCAATCGGTTGGACCCACGACCAACGCGTCGAATGGTATAGGGGCTGAATTAATCTTTGTATCTAGTACATTAGTTCGTTTAGCTGGCTGTTCATAATGTTGAGCTGGCCGTCACTCATCACGAAGATGTGGCAGTTGCTTTTTTCCTTTTAATCTCGAGCTGCACCCCGCCCGTTGTGTTCACCAGACTCAGGCCACTTCCGTGCAAAGCATTATCCACGGCTAAGCGCAGATCAATCACCAAGCCAAACCGGTTTTCTGTATAAAAGGAGAGGGGGTACATCGCGGTCTCGTACGGCTCTTTCACGAAATACCTTGCAGCCTCTTCCCACATGTCCACCTGTTTGAGGCCTTGACTGTAGATTTGTTGGGCGAGCCATCCACCGTGACCTTGACTGAGGTAATGTCGGGATTGATGCACTTCTGACTGTCACGAGCTCCCGCCGTGCAAGGATCGACGAAAAGGAGTAAGATCTCTTTCATCGACCTTCGAGGCACGTTGATGGTCTCGTTGATTGTCTCGACTGCAGCCTTGTCGATGCTGAAGGTCTTGTACTTCGTGATGTGCTCGTAGAAGAGCGACTTCCCGTTTTGGTAGATGGCGGCTGTGTCATTGGCCAGTTTTTTGTCCCGGATCACCTCATACTCCATCTCGATGTTGGTGAGTTCATAGCCCAGCTTTGTGGGGTCTGATCCCATGATGACCTGGTCGGCTGGTGCGAGCGTTATTTCGAAAGTGAGGGCCTCTGTCAGCCCTCTGGGATAGAACACGCCGTGATCTGTCAGGACTTCGTGATCAAGCGGGATGGTGTATTTTTTTCCGAACGCTGCGAGCATGGCATTGTGGCCGGCGCTGCCTTTATTCGCATTACCCGCGTCCGACCTGAGCTTATTGAGATCGGTGCTCTGGATCCTTTGCGAGATCATGGTCTGCCGTTGTCTTTTTTTCCAGGAAGAGATAGGCGAATATCCGATACAGGTCGTATCTGTCTGTGTCCTGCACGACCTCACCCGCAAACCTCATGGTTAAACGATTCACAAGAGCCATGGCGACATGGTCAACCACGTAGTTGTCTTCTTGGCCACCGCCCACATTGAGATCGAAACTCAGGCCCAGGCTGCCTTGGCACCGTGACATACAGCTTTTCTCCCGGCGAGGCTTTGTTGGGGTTGAATGTAACCCTATGGCGCGTACGCTCAGCTTTAAGCGCTCTCGGCGTCTTCACAGTTCAGGCAGTTTCAAGTTGTTCACTTATCTCAGACATGGTGTAGTATATCTCTGATGAAAATGATTTAGACACGTCTAATATATAAAATCATTATGTGGTAATATGGATATTGATGACGTTGATGAAAAAACTCCTTTGATTGATGGTGGCGGGGATGATGACGGGGATAAGACGCAAACCGGCTGAGAGAAGACAACTGGGATGCTGACTTGGACACCACCACTAAACCGTGGGGTACACCCTCAGGCGGCTTTAAGCCCGACAAGGGTGAAGAAATTGATATAACGTCTACATCAAAGCATTATGAGGAGGCTAGTGGCACGGCAGAGACCTCTTTCGCAGATACAGATCTTTCTATTGACTTTACGGAAAGAAGACGAAATGCAGCTTGGTCAGATCTCAAAAGTAAATTCCCGAATGTAAGCACAGTAGACCTGGTAGTAGACTACAACAAAGATGGCAGGATGCAAATTGGAAAGTTGGTTAAACGGCTTTACTTCATGTACACAAAATCCAGATCCACTGGAGAAATGCAATTTAATCCAAAACTCCCAAAAGAGATACTGAAAGCTATTGGCCCCCCAAGCGAAAAGCTAGTGCAGAAGGGGGAAGAAAATATCTTTGAGAAGGACAAAGAGATCGTTGAGTAGAAAAAAGAGTCCGCTGAGATGGGAGAAGATCACATTGATTTAGATAGGATCATTGAAGAAAACACTAGGGTGTTCAATGATGATAATGAGCTCAGTCCCGTTCGTGAGCAAGCCCGTACAAACGTACGGGAAGAGACTGAAAAACGTGAGAAGATTGCAGATGACAAAAAGGTGAAGGATAAAAGAATAGATGAGCTGGTGGTTAAGAGAGAGCAGCAGGCGGATGAAGTATAGCAGCTAAAGGAGGAGGGTGAAGAGGGGATGCCTCTGCGCAAGCGCATAAAAAATATCTTCAAGAAGCACGGCTTCACTGTGGCAGGTATTGCTATTGCCATTGGAACTATGATCGGGGTCATCGTTAATGCTCTCACCAAAGGCGTGAGCTATGTAGCAAAGGGGGTAGGAAATGGTCTCAGAACTATCGAAAAAAAGCTTGCACAGATACTTCCCGGCATGCTTGGAGCTATTGCAAATTTTGTGTTCAGGGCTGCAGGCTCGGTCTTTTCATTTCTTGCCATTTCTGATTCTCGCAGTGGGGGCCTTTCTCATAAATCGGTATACATCGAAATAAAATTAACCTGCTTATTGCGAATGCACCTAGAACCCCGATTGCAATGAGCCCTATTTTTAACTCTTCGTGTTTTTCTGTATTAGCCGGAGTGGTCTCTATGTTAGGCGTCGCTTTTTCTGGGTTCACTCGGCGTAGGGGTGTTTGCCCCTGTCTTATCTGCGGAATTTTTTGGGTGATGTGGGTTCAACGGATGGCTGGTTGGTCGTTTGATTTTGGATGGGCCTCCTTCCATGTGTATGATGCCGTGCTTCTTGATAGGCTGGTCTACGTCTGGGTTGACTTCCAGCTTCATTTGCGGGCCTGCTCGCTGGAGATTGTTATTGTACCCCACCACGCTTTCTGTGTTTATCACCATTCTGGATGGTATCAGCTTCGTGCCTGGGCTGATAGCGAAGTCGAGTCGGACCTTCGCCTCATCCACGGCCAGTTGGAACCTCTGCACGCTCTTGGATATGCTTGGCTGCCGGAAAGAGTCTTCTAGGAGGACCATGAACTCACGCCTAGCCTCTTCTGCACTGCCTTTGGGCCCGACAATACCACTTCGCACGTTCACCTGGGCCCCTAGAACAGCGTAAACGAGTGCCTCTATGGATTGGTTAATGCGGGTTTGGCTTGTGCTCGTCAGGCCATATGAGTTAGGTGTGACGCAATACTCGTACTGTTTGGCAGAGTCTTCGTTTTCAATGTACTGGATGAGGTTGCCATCTAATCCCTTTCCACCTTCGTCAGAAAACAGGTCGCCTCTTTGGTATGGGATGGCGGTGAGCCGAGCCCCTTCGTACGAGTAATATATCTAGATTGCCCCCAGCCCGTTATTAGCGCCCTTCTCGTAGCGGAAGCTCGTGCTCGGGTGGACCCCGAACTCCTTACAGAAGCGCTTGTATGATGGGATGTCGTAGTTGTTGTCTATTTGACTGAAGGCCGTGTCCCCGGGTAACGCCATCACGCTCTGGATGCCGCCTAATTGGAACAAGATGCGGCGGACAGTGAAATAGACGTGAAACCAGAGAATTGCTCTCATCTGGGGTGGGAGGCGGAGTTCGGAGTCTGTCACGTCGTTCTTTTTATCTGCCATTTTGTCTTGGAAGAGCAGCCGCTGCGACACACCACACCCGGTCGTTGCACACCAAACTGCAAAGTTCAGCTGTTGTGGCCAGTAGCTCATGTTTGGGGCTGAGAGCCACCGATGCGACTCTTTCGAGTGATAGTGTGTTAGCTGTGTCTTCACGAAGACATCATGTACTTCTGCTGCGAAATGGTCATTTGGTGTTGCGTAGATTTTCAGCTTTGTGAGCCGCTTTCCCAGAGGATGTGGGGTTTCGCTGAATGGGGTGGCGGGCACTGGGAGCTTAGCGGCTGTGTTTAGCGTTAGATCTAGGGGAAAGCCTGTGGCTATGACTAGCGCTTTCTTCATTTTATTCGAGAAGTAGAGGCTGGCCGTTAGATTCCCATCGTCAAATAGGGCTGTTTTCGTCCCATCACCCTCTTCATACAACACATTTGGACCAAAGAAATCCCCTGTATGAAACTTTGTGAAGTCTGCATTAGGATACCGCTGTCAGAAACGTTTCCATAGTGTGGCCGACATTTTTATTTGAGTATATAGGGCTTGTATTTAAATCTTCAGTATGGTCATGCTTACGATCGTGGAGCGAGCACACTGTCTACCTGGATAACACGATAGAATCCCCCCGCTGGATAACACTGGTCTCTTGCACCTTGCAGAATCCGGGCCTGAAGGTCTTCTACGTATTCTGCGACCTTGTGGACCCTCGTGGCTCACTGTATAATAGGAAGTCCTCCCAACTTCTGGCACCCATACCATACCCCTTCCCATCTGAATACGATCACACTAAACCTCTTGGATGAAAAAGGTAAGCCTGTCGAGCTAAGTGGTGTTGTGTTTTTCGTGTTAAAGATCAAAACATAATTTCATAATTATATACATCACACAATGTTGGATATTAAACCAAGCGCACCCCCGCTCTATCCCGAGTTTCCCGTCGACTCAGAAAAGTATGTGACACACAGAAAGCTATAAAAAATGAAATCAAACACTATCAACGAGTCGCGAAAAAATATAAGAGAGCTCAGGCTGTCTTTCAGAACACAGCCGTCGCTACAGGCACATTGTCGGGTTCTAGCCTTGTGACGGCTCTTACCGGTATTGGTATTGTGGCCTCGGCCCATCTCGCAGGGTCGTCGGAAATTCTTGGTGCAACATTTGCCGTTTCAACTGCATTCCGCAAGCATGTCACTCAGAAAGTCGTGAAACACGAGAACACAGTTTTTCTTGCTCAGAGTAAACTAAACTCGATTAATGATCTCGTATCGAAAGCACTTATTGACGGTAAGATTTCCGACCAGAAGTTGTCTCTGATCATTAGAGAATATGGTAAATACAATGCAATGAAAGTCAAACTCAGGCTGAAACATAAATCACCACGCCCACAGCCTACTGCATCTGTCGATCGTGGCAAAATCGAACAAGATCTAAAACAACAATGGCGAAAAAAACTAGGAAGTCTCGTGGAATTAAACTAACTGCCTCATACGAAAAATCAATTAAATGTTTCATGAGTTGCGATTCCGATGTCTATATCGACGATCCTTGTGAAAGGCCTCCTCCATATGCTCAAAATTAAGGATCCCACAATCATCCAAAGTCAAGGTCGACCCGTCACGCTATGAGTTTATTGTTTGTCTTGTTTCAGATAATCTAAATTCTCGATAATCTCTCGTGCAATCACTCTTATCTCGAGAATTTGGTGAGGTGTATCGATTTCATGAGCAACATACATCAAGATATGACTTTCAAAGTGTGTTATAATACTAGCTTTATTCTACGTCTAATTTTTTTTTTCTTGTCACCCGTCTCTAGGGGTTTTCCCTAAAACTATTTTTGCTAATTCACAACATAATACAGTCATGGTATTTGTGACTAGAATTTGACTTACGAACGCGGTGAAAGTTTGATCCCCTGGGGGCACGTTTTACATGACGTAAGCCTAAAGTTATTTCCTGGCTCAGGTATTTCATCATCAACTAAAATTCGTCTATTGTCAGTTCACTGACATCGTTGTGTGAGTACAACTACAGGAAAGCAAAAGCTAGTTATTACCTCTTGTTTCTAAACCATGGCTTGTAGCAGCGGCCTCTCTGATACTCTGGAAGATAATATTACATGACGCGCACTTGACCTTTAACAGCCTTCTATTATTTTTAGTCGTTACGATGTGTTCACTTCCCTTAACATTCGGTGTATATTTATTTTCTTTCACGCAGTAGACTTTCATGGTTGATTATTTTTTACTTTAGTATATCTAACAGACAATAAAACTCATAACACAATAAAATCATGGTATCTGTGACTTGGATTTTTTTTGCTATATTTTAAGCCCCGGGGCATTACGAATACCGGAAATTGCTTGCCTACTAACTCCTCGTTTAATCTTTGTGGTAACCAGACATCACTTTTCAAGCCCGTTTCGGTTTCTAATGAAGCTACATACGATATACCAAATTTGGTTGGCACTGTTTCGATTGATGTAACTGCGTATATTACGTCAACTTCTAAATCTCTCCATTTTTGTGTGTTTTGAAAGCGGCTGGCTTTTTCTAAGAATTGTTTTGCTGTTGGGAAATTAAAACTTGACTGACTTTGAAAATAAACACTGATTTCCGGGGTTATCTGTCTTTGTGCCATATATGCTTCGTATACCTAGTGTAAATATTTCTCCAATATAAATGTTTTTATTATTCACAACGAATAAATGGGCCGCCATGGGGGTGGTGCGGGCCCTATCTGGTTAACAATTAGTTACCCATATAAGCAGTAGTATGAGATATGGTGGTTCTGGAACAGCTGTGCAAGAACCGCTATTTTCTATACTACTGCTCGATCGATCTCGATGCTATCTGATTACAAGGATTCTATTCTTTATCATTGCGAGTAAGAGGTCGTGAGCTGTAAAGGTAGAGCATTGATGATTGAAACCTGTATCGAAAGCAATCGATGTAGTTGATTTATCTTTATCTTTGACTTTCGTTTTAATAATCGAAGATATATAATTTTTATTGTCTAAAATGGAACTCACTATCCAGTTGCCTCGGTTTACCTCGCCGTATAGGGTGACTCCACTCTACTGGTTTCTTAGTACAATTTTCAAATGTCTCTCACATATGGCTTCGATTCACCACAAACGTCTACTAGCAAACGTTGTTCGCAATGGTATCATGTCAGAGCTTTCATCTTAGCTTACACCAATATTGCTCTTCGCCGCATGCTTCGTCGTTTTCCATGTGTCCATGTGTCCACGTGCTCAGGGTGTCTACCGATGCCATATACGTCGAAAATTTTCCAAAAGAGGTGGAAACTCGCCTCGTATGTAGAGAACAATCCGAGATAAGGCGAGTGGCGTCACATGAGGCCTGGGTACGAGTGGAGGCCGGAAGCAGGTTGGAACCACACCTGAGTGTCTTCCAACGGATCTTAAGGCAGCAGCCTCAGCGCGAATGTATATTGCCTGACAAGGCGGTTCAGGTAGAACAGAATGGGCCGTGAAGATTTTTAAGGGGCGAAAGTCCAGCGGTCAGGCAGTGTGCAGTTGGTCAAGTGCCTCCTTGGAGTGACAAAGAAGGTTCTGACATCATGATCGACAAGTGTGCTGGCCCTGAGAATGTGCGCTGTTTCGACGCGGATTACCGATGTCGTTGAGCAAGTAATGGTGTAACGTGACAAAATCTAGCCTGAAAAACCATTCTGATGGCAGTATTCTGTACTCTCTGAAGTTTAGATAAATGGAATATAGGGAGACCAATCAGAAGGTAGTTGCAGTAGTCGAGCCTACTGGATACAAAAACATAGTTTGAAAGCATAGTCTACATTTGCAAGATTTTGTTTAGCAGTCTGCTTTAGCCTGTCATTAGATGCAATAAAGTCATCGAGTTCTTCGCTGTTTTCGTGATATCGAGCGTGTCTTTCTTTTTCCGCTTGTGCCTTACCAGGGTCGTCACCTAACGAGCAAGGTAGTTTCCCCCGATTAATACAATTGCGTTGAGAACAGCTCCCCCAACCACTATAGCAATGGTCGCCATGTTTGTGTAGCTAATGCATAATAGGTGCGGGTGGTTCCGATAGACTTAGGCAGAATTTTCTATCCAGCTACAACTGCCATAAACGTCACATAATACATTATATTCAAGCTAGGGTCACCGGTTATGGGTTCTTTGACGATCTTTTTGGCCAGCCAGCCATATTCAGTTGCCAGCCCGGTTATTGTCGCCGCACCCATCACAAGTTGCACAAGTTTATTATCAGTCATATTGATATCATACATCTTTCCGGCTTGGCGTGCCTTCAAATGCTAGTCCATGTTAACCAAAGCACTGCTTTGTTTAGGGGTTAGTAATGCTGTCCCAGCAGCGCATGCGCGGATGATGCGTGGTCTACCTTTTGTGGTAGTCGTTTCGATGGACGCACGGAGGGATCTCTAGCTGCTTTTAACAGCCTAAGAGCTTCGTGGCGTTTGTAAAACAGTCCAAAAAGCAAAACAATAAAGCCGGCAATGGAAGTCGTTAGGATCGGGTGCTGGCTGTTGTTCATGCAGCTTTATTTCCGTGTCTGTACGTTTTTTTACGTGTTCGTGCTGTAGTTACTCATTCTTTGCTTTCTGTTGTTTTTGCGCTTCGGTGAGGAGGCGTTTAGTTTCTCTGTTTCTCCGGTTCCACGTTATATACTAGATGCCAAGCGGCAGCTATTCTGCCTGGATTTCTCACTGGTTTGGTCTAAGGTGCTTCTGTAGTGATTCGTGCATTTATTGTGCGCAGGAACCTTGTCGAGTTGCACATGTTCTTGCGTACGTTCTTGTACAGGTTTCTTAACTGTTTTTGTGTCGTCCATTGTGAGTGATTCTATAGCAGGAGAAAAACGTGGGTATAATTGTCGCATGCGGCTGACCGCTATTGCATTATACAACCTTTCTTGCGCAGCTACGTTGCTTGTACCCTGTGCAGTCGAATCGAGGTCTTTGCAGCTATGATGCACGTCACATTCCATGGGAATGGCAACGTGGTTGACGGTACGAAGCACTGCACTGGCTGGCCCGAAAAAACGTCCACAGTTAAAAGAAAGCATGCCAGCTGCAGAAGACAGTTCCTGTTGAATGATGTAGTCATCCTCAAGGTCTTCGTGTAACGTTTTGGCTCTATCGATCAGCACAGTCATTCCCACAGCTTTGCAAGCGAGTTTGAGGAAACTATCGACAAGAGTCCCAGTTACACGACTAGCAAGAACAGCTTGGTATCTTTTGTAGTATTTTGCAACATCCTGCTTGCTCAGCGTTTCGCGTCATCGTAAGTTAAGTGGTGCGCCAATAAACACTCTAGTTTTGCCTGAAGCAACAAGATTGGCTAACTGCTCCCTGTGATTTGCGCTTCGCTGCATTTGTCGCTGCTGCCATTGGAGCCCGAAGGCTCGAAAGCGTTGCCCAGAGAACGTGAAGAAACCGCCTGTAAATGGTCGGCATGTTCTACGAACAAGTCATCTAAAAGCTCGTCTGTATTTTACATCGCAGCTAGTATTATGTAGTGGGCGATGGTAACTCTAACTGAGTGCGATAGAAGTATCTCAGACTGTGATTTAAGGTTGGTGAGAAGTTCTTGCTTTTCCGTCGAGGAAGGTTCCCCCGCATAACTTTCAAATACAGCCTTCACGTCTTTTGCTGACGGGGTATAGAAGGACACAATGACTACAAATCTTGCCGCTTTTGTAGGGTCTGAGCCATTGAGCACTTAGCTAGCTGAGGCTAGTGAAATTTCTAAAGTGAGCGCCTCTGTCAGCACTCGAGGATAGAACACGCCGTGATCAGCAGAATTTCGTGATCGAGCGGAATTCGGTACTTGCTTCCATACACGGCGTGTGGAGCATTGTGCTTGTTGCTGCCCTTATTGGGATTCACTGCTCCAGGCCTTAAATTGTTTACGTCTGTATTTTAAATTCTTTACAATATCATGCTTTGTAACTTCTTCTTTGGTAAAAAGAGATCGGCGAATGTTCGATAGAGATCGAACCTATTGGTATCCTGCAGAACATCGCCAGAAAACTTTACAGATAATCGGTCCACAAGAGCGATAGCGATATAGTCAACCACGTAATTGTTTGCTTGGCCAGTCACGACAAGATCAAACCTCAATCCCAAACTACCAGGAACAGTAAAAACACCGGGGCACCGTGACATACAGTGTCTCTCCTGGGGAGGCTTTGGATGGCATGGGTTAAATACAAAACCCGATGACGAGTCCTTTCAGTTTTATCGCCCTTGGCGTTTTCAAAGCGCGGTTAGGAAATACCAATCAATATTACACTTGAAGCGAAAGCCCGCTGACCGGGCAAGCAAAACTGATAAAAGCACAGAGTGAGCTGACTTTGCCGACGTTTTAACTTTTACATTTGCAATCAGCTGCAAACATTAAGTAAGTCACTTTATTTAAGTGTCAAGAACTTTCGAGTACAGAGGCGTGAAAATCTGGAACAGCCTAAACAATGAACTGAGAGCAGAAATTTCACTTAACGCTTTTAAAGTGCATATGACGCCTAATTTGTTTTTGCGGATACAAAATTATTGCGCTGTATTTAATTAATTGAGCGAAAAAATTATTCGAAAAGAGTCCGGGAAACCAGAGTTATTGACGTTCAAAGTATGAAAAAACGTACCCTTTGGGACTCATGGCCGAGCGAAGGAC
>JANUFV010025788.1:0-11721 GCA_024757865.1 Epizoanthus scotinus
CGCTTGATTGTAATATATAAGAGCAGCGAAGTATCTTCTTAAAAGTTTTACATACACACAACTCTTATCAAATGATTGATTTGTTGAAAGTGTTTGTGTTTTAAACAGGATACTCATCTCAATATACAATGTATGGTGGTACTAATACAATGTAAGCCCGTAACACAGCTGGATACAATGAATGCTCGCTCTGAATTAGTCTTTCTCTTATATAATGCACATACAATGTTTGCTATACATACTATAGTTATGCAATGCTTTTGAGTAGGATACCGTGGAAAATGCCACGCGTCACTTGCATTTTCAAAAGTGACAAGTGGCATGTTCCACGGTATCTAACTAGAACATTGTGTTTACTGCATAATTATTTTATCCCATGCCTCAAGCAAAAAACAATCAGCAATGAAGTATGAATTACAATTACACTAAATATCAAGTTAGATAAAACATTTCGCTTTTTAACACAATCTAAATCAAAGCAAATAGAATATTTGCGACAGTGTCAATACTGGATATTTATACAATGCGAAACATTGCTCATTTCTTGTATGAGTCTATTTCGGAAAACTAAACTTGAATGACCTTTCTACACGTTTCTTTGGTTACACTGCTCTTGAACAAATTACTCGCGCTCATCATCAATAAAATATTGCTTTCTGTCACGTCTATCATTATCCTTCGACTGCGAAAAGTCTATTTAATTGAAACATTTGGCAGCTCTTCGTCTACTTGTTCCAACTTCATGTTTGTTCTATTGAAGGAAAGTTGTGCATGGCAGGAAAGCAGATTGGAGTACTATCGGTTGAATTCGCAGAATATGCAACGGCTTATAATTGGTTGTACTGTTTATGGCACGGGTTAAATAATTGTAAGATATACAGACTGTCAACACAGGAGAGCATATTGGAAGTGCAGGTCAATCAGTTAAGATGAACATATATATACTCTCAACCAGGTTTCTGCAGTCAACTTAAGTAAACTTCAACGCAATGATAGTACGATTATATCAACATATCTCTTTGTTGGTTAGAAATAAAACTGGTTGCATTGTACAGAGCTTTCAGTACCTAGTTTATTTAAATTGTCTGTGGCTTTGGACTTGAAATTGAACTTTAGTCTATAGCTCACTAGTTGTCAGACAAAGACGTGGTACCACGTTAGACTGAAACAGTTGAGCTTTTCGTCCTGGTTTGTCCTCGACAACACGTGACCTAAATGGAAGCCACTTGGTGACGCTAAGTTTTTCCCTTCCTTTTCTCTCTTTATCAATTGGTTCAAAATAAACCAACAAAAGTTATTATAGAGTTTGAGGCCGATGGTTAATCATAAAGTGGTTCTACTGTACATCTGTTATTGTATGCGTAACTTCAGTTAGTGTTGCGCTTCAAGGGATCATATGGATAAAAGTACAAGCGCCTTCCCTGGTGTGGGGTCTGACACCTGAGTTAGTGTTGGGCTTCAAGGGATCGCATGGATAAAAGGATCACCGCCTTCCCTGGTATGCAGTCTACATCATCGTTGATATTACCTTCAATAGCTGGAGCCGCAGTACGATTCTTACAACATGATCTGCATCGTCTAAAACAAGACAGCAGCTCGTGGAAACCTTTTCTGTAGTCGGTGTTGAAGATGTAGTAAATAAACGGATTGACTGCTGGTAAAGAGAATGACAGAAAAATCGCGCTAAATATCAGGTGCCTCGATTCACATGGTCGATGCAATGTCCACACGAACGCACTCAGAAACACATAGATGTTAGATGGCAACCATGTCACAAAAAACACAACAACCACCGCCACTAGCATGTACGTCACTCGTCTGTACTTCCTGGCTCTACGCTGCCTCTGCGCCGGAGCCATACCCAGATTTGAGTTTTGTCGGTGGAGGGAGATGACTATGGCTGAATAGAGACTGGTGAGGAGTATGAATGGTATTATACTAAAACCGATAAGAAACATAGAATATTGGATTTTGAACGCTTCTGCGTGGTCAAATGCTGGCGCCCAGCTGTAGACACAGTACGGTGTTGTGCCTTTATGGGTGAGTGTAAATGAGTAAAAGTTTGTCGATGGGTACAATGCTCCAATGAACCAAATCAAACCGATGGCTATAAAACACGCTCTATTGCTGCGAATGAGTTGTCTCTTCATTGGGAAAACGATTCCGAGAAATCTCTCAATTGCAATTACTTCCAGGGTTAATACAGATACGGCTAGCGATAGATCGCCGGCAAACAAGGTGAACTTGCAGGTTATCGAGCCAAGCACTCCGTCTATTGGCCACAGACCGCGCGGCCAGTAAATTTGTTTGATTCGTCTGGTATGAGCAAACACTGGTAGCAGTAAATCTGAAACCGACATGTTCAAAATGAAGAAGTTGATGATTGTTCGTAAGTTGCGGTTTCTGTAGATAACAGCGATGACGAGAGAGTTTCCCCAAAGCGAGAGGATCAGCAGCACAGAGTACGCTATGGTCTTGATTACTTTGACCAGGGTCGACTCCAGGAAAGGATCGCAGTCTTGTTGGGGAGAAGAAGGAGTTGAGAAGTTCACACTTGTATTTGCCTGGAGACATAAAAAGTATTGTAGGTTAGTGTTATCGGTCCCTTGTTTGTGGGATTGCCTTGCATAAACATATCCTTGATCGGTCACTTGTGGGGTACTTCGTTTGTGGAATTGTTCTTCATTGAACACTTCTGTTGGCGGTTGTTAAAATGATCTGTACTTTTTTTAAAGGTGAAGACGCATAACATTTCTTGTTTCTATATGTCAACATACTTACTCATGTGGTGAATATATGAATTTGGTATATACCAACTCGGTGACTTTGGTATTTCAAGAAAATCTGATTGGTGAGCTATCTCCCTATATTAGACATTATCATGAACCAAAGGCAAAGCCGTGAATAGTGTTTTCATCCTATCTGATTGGTTCCCTATCTGGGAATGTTCTGCACTATTTTGAGCTCGCGTGACTGCACAATAATTAAAAAAATGGCGGCGAAGTTTTCCGAAAATATACGAAACAGCCGTTCCTCTCAATAATAACAAGTCGACACTATTTGGTTTACTTGGTTTAGGAGTAATTTATTGCTTTATTGCTTGATTGGAATACGTACAAATTTACCAAAAATAACATTATGTAACATTATGTACTGCGATTCACCGGCATTTTAAGACGATGTCACTAAAACCAGAACGATGGCAGAAACCTAATTAGCAAAACGGAGCGTAATTCTTCTCCCTTGAAAGGCAACACATTACTTTTATCAAACTGTTAAATATCGCCACTTTTTTATGTCGATCGCACGCTACCAGATATGCTCAGGTTTGCTAAAAACAAGATCCTCAATTTGCGTATTATTCACCATAGTCCAGAATAGAGAGACACAAAATGACTTCTACAGCCTGTGATCAATAATATAATTATATCTAATTATCCATTAGGGCAAGCTGAAAAACTAATAGTTCTGTTAATCGTTTCTTATATATAAGCGAACAGATCAAAGTTTCTACTTAGTGTATTCTTACTACGGTCAGTAAAACTCGAGCTTGAAGCCTACTACACTTAACAGCTACTATTTAAACTTTCTCAATTTTCAGTAAATGTTTGTGGCAGCAATTATCACTTTCTCTTCTTCTGTTATCTTTCTGTCCATCACAATTCTTTGTTATTCTGTCTACTGTTGTTTTTCTCATTGAAGAATAGTAGATATTTTGAATTTAAAACAATTAGGTCTCAAGATGACTTACTGACAAAGGTGATGTTTGCAGTCTGTGCCTGTGTAGATATGCTACAAATTATTCCTTAGTGTGTTTAGAAGGTAACATCTTTGGTTTTTAACGTGATTCATGGGCGTTTCATTGTCCTTAGCAGAAGAGTTTCTCAGCTGATATCAAAGAAATACTTAGTTCTTATATTTACGGCAGCTTAGATATTTTTCATTAATCTGATACAAGACACTCTTTTCACAGTAGTCCTGAGATAACACTACTTTGTATTCCCACTGTTCGTGTTCTGGTACAATATGATAATAACTCGAACACACTGGCCATTTTATAGTATTGAACATCTGTAGAGAATATGGGCTTCCTGCAATGATGTCCAACTGTGCATTGATGTCAGAGCTACAAATGATTCACTGAAATGGGCGATTGCTGTCTATTTCGTTATTTTTGCCTTGACTTAATTCTAAGTATTTGCAAAAGATTACTGTTACAATATGCGAGAACCTGATATAATGATGCGTACAATATGTCAGTTTTGACAAAAACTGTTTTTTTACAATCTTCAGTCTACTCGCAATATTTTTCCGCTTTTCCTTATCTTTTTAGTTCAAAAAGTTTGATACGCAGCGTTGCTGTTCTGTTACTTTGTACCTTTACAATATAGGAAAGAAGTCGATTAAACTTTAGCGTGGTTTTGAAGTAATTGCGTTAACACAATTATTAGAAATTCTTAAAATTAGCCATAAAAGCATTTCTACAATCATTGAGTCACCGCGCGAGAAAGTAGCTGTTCTCGTACCAAAACCTATCTTTACTATTTTTAAAACTGTACAGAGTTTCAGGACAACAATTTAACAGGTGGGTCACCGTCTCGGTAGCAGTTCTTGTCCTCGGTTTTTAATCTTCTCTAATGAACTGAGCACAACTTGGAATTTCCATGTTTTTTGTGCAAGTCCAAGTTAATATTTAAATAAAAATGTTAATTAACACTGTCGAGTATTATGTGATTCAATTTAATGTGAATTGTTAAAATCCGAAGAAAGAAACCAAACATATTCAAATATTTTCCGAACAAAAGGTAAGACGAAGTATTTCGTGTTTCAAACCTAAAAGCTCCAGAAATTTGTTTTTGCTTTTCTTGAGACGAAAATAGAATGAAGTAACAATATCTTCTCCACCTGTATTCAGCACTAAAAATATTAGAATATTTTTCAAAAATATTTTCCACATTGAAACCAACATTGATGTTTGTGTTTAAGATGTTATGACGCTAATGCAATCGAACTTCTATAATACCAGCTATCTGCTCAATTTGTCTATTGCGAACAATTCACTTCGTTCTGACAAAGTGCTCACTCGTTTGCCTAATATTTAATACGTTCCATCTCTAATACGGACAAAGGACACTTAAAGTCGGTCCAACAGACCACATTTCATATATACAATCTGCTCCTTTTAAACGGACAGTAACTACATTCTCTTAACACATGTACACCACGTTAAATGTAGGTCAAAGCAAAACATGCCAGGAGACTAGTGTTGTAGTTTTTTTAAATTGCGTCTAATTGAAATTGAAAACCTGCGGAAATTGTAGCTCTCTTTACCTTAACTTTAACTCATTTCACCATTTTGCTTTTTAATGTAAAAAATGTCAAGAGGTTTTAAAATTGTTGTCAGAATGATTGACAAGTTTCGTAAGCCACTCCAAGTAAAAATACGTTCAAATGGATTTTATATTAAGTACTATATTTCATAAACTTTACGCAATACGGCCACTAGATTCTTTCGAGTCGCATATTTAGGTTTCACCTCAGTCTATAACATCAATACCTCTGTGATACGGTCACTTTGGCATGTCCCTTGGGTGTCGATATTACAGACGCTCTGTTGTAATTATCCTACGTATCCGAACCTATAGAATTTGCTTCCAATAGGTCCGGCAACCATATTTTAGTAATACACGTTGGCCATTTTTTGAACAGATATTTGTTGTCCTTGTATGGTATTGTCACATTCTCTATAAAAGAGCAGTGATGAAGCCTCAAATCGCTTTGTACCCAAGTTAGTGTACAATGAAAGTTTGGTCATTTTTAGTTAGAGTGCTTTTATAATCGCCAGACGGTGACCCTTTATCGATGATCTCAGTGTGGTTAACAGTCAACGAGCAAACAGCCTAAACATTATCATAAATAGTCAAAAAGAAATGTTGTAACCGTAAACATTCCCAGTGTGACCATTCGGCTTTACTGATATCGCACTTTCAACAATTGGAATCACTTCAATATCGCTAAGAAGTAAGCTCAGACTATAGCATTTTTTTTGTGTAAAGTGGTACGAGGTTTTACTAAATAACGTTTTCTTTGTTCACAAAAATGTGCGCGCGGAGTTTATGGAGATTATTTTGTTTGGTGACTTCATCACAAATTTATTGCGACAAACGAAATATCAAATTTGCCACATTTGAATGCTCACCTTGCTTAAGTGTTCTATTTTGTTCGTGCAACCTTCCTTTTAGGTTTAATAATTATTTCAATAAGAACATGATTTACTTACCACCGTAGTCCCAAACATGTCTGGTTTATTCTCGATAGAGACAATGCGGCAGGCTCGTTAGTAGATCAGTACTTCCTGTAGCTCGACTCAGCCTACCTTGGTGGAACTCAGTAATGTGACAGTTAATATATCGACCTTGTGGGAGATTGAGTTACTACCCCTGACGTCCATATTTGCATTAATGTCGGAATATGATCTTATATTTGACTATTTGTGTATGTTAGAGTGGGTGGCTTCCAAAGAGGAAGTTCCAACATCTGAATGCATATGTTTCATCAGAAAAAGCTGACGTTAACATTATGTGGTTACTGTCAGACAGAGTATTTTCTAAGAATTCTACAAATTGTTGAATCTGATATTAAACAATTTGTTGTTAGGAGTTTTGACCCCTGAGCTCTATGGGTAACTGAGAAGAAATTTTGCAATCTATTGAACAAATTATTTGACTTCATCATCTCTAATTTGTTGCTTTCTGTCACGTCTATCACTATCAGTCCTTTGTCTGCGAAATGTCTATTTTATTGAAAAGTGTCAAATTGTTCCATCTGGATGTTTGTCCTATTAAATGAAAGTTGTATATTGTGCGTACACATCTTTTGGCGGGAAAGTAGCTCGCGCGCACGTCATGAGGGGAAATCAGAGTGGAATACTATCCGTTGCATATTACCCGTTACGGCCTTTTGTTTGGTTTTATTGTTTATGGCACGGGTTAAATAATTGTAAGATATACAGACCGTTAACATAGGAGGGCATATTGGAAGTGCAGGTCAATCAGCTAAGATGAACATATATATACTCTCGACCAGGTTTCTGCAGTTAAATTAGGTAATCTTCAATGCAACGATAGTACGATTATATCAATAGAAAACTGATTGCATTGTACAGAACTTTCAGTACCTAGTTTATTTAAATTTTTTATGGCTTTGGACTTAAAATTGAACTTTAGTCTATAGCTCACAAAGATGTGGTACCATGTTAAACTGAAACAGCTTTGCTTTTCGTCCTGGTTTGTCCTCAAAGACACATGACCTAAATGGAAGCCACTTGGTGACGTTAAATTCTTCCCTTCCTCGGCTTTTTTTACTTTTGTAATTCCAATTGGTTGTTATAGAGTTTGGGGCCGATGGTTAATCATAAAGTGGTTCTACTCTACATCTGTTATTGTATGCGTAGCTTCAGTTAGTGTTGCGCTTCAAGGGATCGTATGGATAAAAAGATCAGCGCCTTCCCTGGTGTGGGGTCTGACACCTAAATTAGTGTTGCGCTTCAAGCGATCGTATGGATAAAAGGACCAGCGCCTTCCCTGGAGCGGAGCCTACATCATAGATTATGTTACTTGTTTTGGCTGGGGCTGAATTGTGATTCTTACAACATGGTCCCCATCGTCGAAAACGACACAACAGTTCCTGAAAACCTTTCCTGTATTCTTTGTTGAAGATGTAATAAATAAGCGGATTGATTGCTGGGTAACTAAAGCACAAGAAATTTGCACTAAATACGAGGTGCCTTGCCTCACACGGACGTGTAAAACTCCACTGAAATGTTCTCAGAAAGACATAAATATTAAGCGGTAGCCATGTAAAAAAGAAAACGAAAACCACTGTCACAAGCATATGCGTTACTCGTCTGTATTTCCTGGCTCTACGCGATCTCTGTACCGTCGGCAAATGAAGGTGTGTCTTCTTCTTGTAAAGAGACACGATTATTGTTGAATAGAGGCTGGTGAGGAGTATAAATGGTATCATTGTAAAGGCGACCAGTTGTATAGGTAAGACAACTTTAACCGCTTCCACATTGTCGAAGGCTGGTTCCCAGCTGTAGACACAGTACGGTGTTGTGCCTATGTGGGTGAGTTAAAAGGAATACAAGTATGTGGATGACCATAATGCTCCAATGAGCCAAACCAATGCAATGACGATAAAACATGCTTTCTTCGTGCGAATGGGTTGCCTCTTTAATGGGTAAACGATGGCAAAAAATCGCTCCATAGCAATTACTTCGAGGGTAAGTACAGAAATTACTGTTGATATGCTAGTAGCAAACACTGTGAACTTGCAGGTTATTGAGCCAAACACTCCGTCCAACGCCCACAGTCCTCGTGGCCAGTTAATTAGTTTGATTCGTGTTGTATGAGCAAACACTGGTAGCAGTAAATCTGAGGCTGACATGTTCAATATCAAGAAGTTAAGAATTGTTCGTAAGTTGCGGTTTCTGTAGATAACAGCGATGACCAGAGAGTTTCCCCCAAGCGAGAGGATCAGCAGCACAGAGTACGCTATGGTCTTGATTACTTTGACCAAGGTCGAGTCCAGGAAAAGATCGCAGTCTCGTAGCGGAGGAGACGTTGTGGAGTTCATACTTGTACTTGGCTAAATAAATAGAAAAGTTCATAGGTCAGTTGTCATACTGCGTTTGTATGATTCCTTTTTTTTGCTTTCATGCAAATACCATTATAATTTAATACAACCATTTGACAAGCTGTAATATAACTAGAAACAAAGACATCACGTCTTATTTACTTTAACTTACCTTTCCAGAAATCGAAAACTTCAATTTTGTTGTCATTTGACAAGCGTTAAATTGAAATTATAAAATTTCAAGGATGTCGTTTCAGATGGAGGAAACCTGCACGCGGTTGTTCAGTGAATATACCACTTTTGGCGACTGGTCTATCAGATGATATTCCGCCCGAGCCTTAGAGATGGTCAGACAAATAGACAGTGGCTCGAGATGCGAAGTTTTGAGGGTTTCTGTGACTTTCGAGGACGATATCTAAGCCAAGAGAAGAATATCACTCATAAACCAGAAAGCCAAAACGGGGTTTATCTATTTTATAACCCAACATACAGACTACTTTTTGTAGTTTTCAACTCGAGCAAGTTCGGAGTGACCATGCAGAAAGCCAATAAGGTGTTCTGCACTGCGTACACGTGATGGGCTATCACCACGCTTATTGGTAATCTCAACTCTTTGAATTGTGATTGGATGAGAGTACTACTTGCTGTCATTCTAGATCCGCGCGCAGGTCACAGAGACAAGTTATGTTTTTTAACAGAACGCGTTTAAGGAGGAAGTTTGTGAAAGTTATAGCTTCTTGCTTGTGTTTTGCACCGTTTCGTTAGTCGATTGCAGCACAGTACGCCATTTTCCAGAATATCCAAACAATTTCCTCTGTATTGTCCCTATATAGTCCTTATTATTATTATTATTTATTATTCTCTGGCGAAGCTGAATAAATAAAAAATAAATAAATAAATAAAAAGGCAGGAAAGTACCTTTTGTGACGTCACAACTTAGTAAGTGCATACAAAATGGCGGATTTCAAATTGAAATAGAGTGATTTTGATGACTCGTTGCACAACGTTATTACAGTTTTAAATCAAAAGAAGTCGGTTGTCATTCTCTGCAACTATATATCCCTACCAGTTGTGAAAAATTCAATTTTCACTAAATTATCCCTTTAAAAGAATGAATTGAAATGCATCTAGTGCTCAAATTATTCTTAATGCTGGAGTTGTGGTCATTTGATACTAGACCGTTAAAACGTTTTTCATATTCTGGCGAAGACAGCAAAATGAATTCAATATTTGGAAATTTTGGCAGCAGCATTTCCAAATTGGTTTTCTTTGACATCAATACAAAATTAACATATTTGTGATTTGACGAGCTACCGTCGGATCATTTAGAAAAGGTTTTTTCTGAAGCTATTTCAGTCATATTTTGGAGTATACGAAAACTATTAAACTTTTGTTTGCAATGGAGAACAATTCGTTCGCTGGTATGCAGCGCACGGCATGGAAGGCGACTCACTAGCGATTGTATCGTGACGAATGAAACACCAATTGGGTCACCTGTCCTTTCTCACCGTGCTAAGTGTTCTTCTCTGTTCGTGCAATCTTACTTTTAGATTTATTTGTAAGAATTAGTTCAATAAAAACCATTCGGTACTTACCTCTGTAGTCCCAAACATGTCTCGTTTGTTATCGAGAGATGGTCAATGCGGAATCGCGACTAGTATTTCTATGCAAATTGGTACAACATTTCATTGAATAGTTTTGTTTGATTTCGATCAATTGCTGCTTGTTCGCTCGATTTATAGAAATGGGGATGATGTATAGTTTGGCGACTGAGCGACTTTATCGTGGCGAATAAAACCAACATATGTCACCTTTCCATGCACACCATGATCAAATGTTCAAATTTGATTTGATTAATTCATAACAATTATTTCAATATAAAACATTATTTATTTACTTCTGTAGTCCCAAACATGGCTCGTTTGTTCTCGATAGAGATAGCAGACTCCGGAGTACTTAAGATTGCAACAACAAACTTGTAGTTCTGATATGAACCTCCGCTCACAGGGGGCCCTACGCCTGAATGTACCTTTGGAAAAGAACACTTTCCAAGACAACGCATCTAAACTTTTTAACAGTCTGCCAATTTCTATTAGAAACTGTAAAAATTTTAGTATCTTCAGTAAATTAGCAAAAGAGTATTTAGTGAACAGGAACAATTAATCTTTGTCACCCTTCTTTTAATTTAATTGATCATTTTAATAATGTAGTAAAATGGCGAAAGGGGGAGGGAGTAGACATGGAAAAAGTGATAGGTGGGGTGGGGTAGGCTGTAGTACTTTTACTATTTTTACTATTTTTATAAGTTTTACAATTTTTACAATTTACAATTTTTACAATTTTCACAATTTTTACAATTTACAACTTTAGTATCTTTAGTAAATTAGCAAACGAGTAGTGTAATTTTAATTGTAGAGGAAGAGCCTATTACTGGATTCTACAATAAAGCCATTATTATTATTATTATTATTATTATAATGGGGTACACCACGTGGACGGAGGGTACGTCCCGGAACACATCACCTTATAAGTAATTAGTACTAGTTAGTACTAGTCGGGTCTTTTTGTCCACTGTGTCTTTTGTAATATATATAAAACAGCTTGACTGAAGCCTCGTGGAAAGACAAATCATGTGTTTATATCACACAGCCAGCTAACGTCTCCGATATCTGATCTACATGCATATGCATCAATATAATATAATTTAGGATACTTTTGAAAAATAAAATTGCTTTATTTCAAACACAGTTGAATACGAAGTATCGAATTGTCCCACGTGGTTTCTCAAAGAAACCGTCACAGCTTCCAACCCTTCCCCACCCCCAACGTCCAACGTCCAACGTCTATAAGACGTTTCTCGTGGATGAAATGGATATGTGAGGATAGCAATAATAATAGCAATAATGTACAATTTGTAAATAAGGCATTGTACTAAAAGTTTCAATGCTTTTAACATTAAAATTTTGTTAAAATGATAATTTCATAAAAATTCAAAAGTAAATTTAAGAAGATGTGTCTTGATGTTGGCTTTACAAACAACCGTCTCCTATAACTGACATAATACTACATAGTGCCAACCAGGCC
>JANUFV010026119.1:0-11713 GCA_024757865.1 Epizoanthus scotinus
GCTGTGCTGTGCTGTGCTGTGCTGTGCTGTGCTGTGCTGTGCTGTGCTGTGCTGTGCTGTGCTGTGCTGTGCTATGCGACGTTTGTGTTATTTATAGTGCCGTGTGACGTATACCTTAATCTTCCCATTCTCTTTATAGTATGTCCAGGTGCTGCCATCTGTGCTAAAAGACACTTGATACTCCGTCACCCACAACTTTTCACCTTGTTGTTTCCCTTGACTGGCCACCATGTACATCCTGATTTCGCTGTCTGTCCATGGAATGTATCAAGTGTGCAGATTCGTACACGATATGTCGTTGGCATAGGGAGAAAAAGAGTTTGTGTGTGTGAGCGAGAAAAGTTAGACTATGTAATGACATAAATACATATATTAATTGGACCGATAGCAAAAAATACTGAAAGAGAGGAGAAAAATCCGTTTAACCTTTTCTCTTGTAATTTAAAAGATCCAATAACAAAATAGATTCTGCACTAATTCCCAAGTGTGGTGCGTTTAGGTTGAACTGGTGACTATCTTTGTCGTTCGAATGTTTGGTGAATATATTTTATCAGTTTTAGTGCTGTAGACAATGCTGAATTTTAGATAAACTAAGTTATATCATGAATTGCTTCAAGAACTCTTGAAGGAGTGCTAAAGGGGAGATGTTGAAAGAGGATGTTAGTGAGGTTCAACCTCGAAACGTTTTACCGTTGAATAACTGTCAAAATAATCTAAGTTTTACTATTAGACTTTGTTCAATTATCATTAACCGACAGAACAGTCTAGAATTTCAACCGTCAACCATCAGTACTCAATTTGTTTTAACTGTCAATCATCAGAAGTCCACCAACCCTCCCCCTTGAAGTGAGACCCTCTGGAAATGTTATTGGTTTGAAAGATCTATATTGTAAATACCAGCTAGCTCATTAGTAGAATAAGGTAAAGATACGACTAACTTACGTTTTTGCTTTGCAAGCATTTTTATAATGAAAACGGATTGTAAAATACGACATCAGTTGTGAAACAGTTTTTGCATAGAAAATGATATTAGAGCATCGAAGATTAATAGACCTGCTAGTCTAGGGGCCACAGTAATTGGCTGTCGTGGATTCCCGGCCACTTTAATTTTTCCCCCTCTGTATTGTCCCTGTATAACGTCATTATTATTATTATTATTATTATTTCTTATTTTCTGGCGAAGCTGAATAAATAAATAAAAACAAATATAAAATAAATAGTTCAGAGAACAAAAACATTTGGATCGATCGGCAAACTGACTGCAACTATATTGTAATGTGCGCATGAACATATACATAATACGCGCAGTATACAGTTTATGCATTGTTATTATTATTATTAACTATCAGATATCCAAATAAAGTATCTTTATTCAGCGCAAACAGTGGAAACTAGAAACGTTTAACTGAAATATTTATTGACAAAGACTGACACTATAAAACACTGACATCAAACAACAATGGAACTGACGTGTTCTGTGGCAGAGCTCACCTAGATTGATCTGCAGATACTTGGTCCCGTCGCCGGATGGAGCGCACCACGCAGACTGGCTGTCCAGTCGCCCGTCAGCTGCAGATGTGGCCTTGGAAAACTCGGAAGATGCCACAAACGCTTTATCTGCTAAACTGTTATTACCAATACCGAGCTGTCCGCACCCTGGTATGAAAATAACTTACATCAACCAAGCAACATTGGCGGTTATTTTATATTTTTATTAATACTTTTAATTTATTCACTGAACAGAATCAAACTAAAGAGAAATGTACTAGACGGTAAACAAAGAAATAATGATCTAGCCAAACCTTTAATTGATATGTATCATGAAATGAAACAAGAAGAAACATGTTCACAAGATAACAGCAATGCACTTGTTTCCAAGGTCAATACAATCTCCTAGTGCTAATCAAACAGTTGTTTGCTGTTATAATCAGCGGCGATGCAGCATTTTCACTATAACTACTGTTATGCCCGTACATCAGCCGAAATCTTCATCGCAATTCCCATGAACAGTTACACGAAATTAATTAAGTAACAGAAGGTGCATTTGGGCTAGCTTAGGATGATCGCTATATACAGACTTTGTAAGACTTTACTACAAATGTCTGGTTCAATGTCTTAAATACCTGCACAATTTGTATCTCCACAAATTCTCGTTTCTGTCCCAGGTCCCGAGCACCCAGTTGAAGGGCTAGAACAAACGCGCATGCGCATCTGCACTCCAGGCTCACCGAAGTGTCGACAAGATTTACTGCAGACCCCCCACGTGCCCCAGGCACCATACTCTCCTTCATTCACCACTGTTGAAAAGAATAACATCAAGCTAAGACTATAATTACTTCAAACAGAGCGTAAAGGAAAGTAATCTTCCAAGGAATAGAACCTATGAAAATAAGAAACTTAATAAAAAGAATTACAACTTTAAATACACTCCTTATCATAATGTCCTTCATTGCTGATTGGTCATGAGGAGAAAGAAAAAGGCAATAACATTTCATTTACCTTCAATAATCCTCTTAGTAACTTTGTTCACAGCGACGGCGACCTTTTCATCCTTGCCGATTCGCACCACATTCTTACTGTTTGCTATAATACTCCCAACGTCACTAACACCGACCTCGTTTCCAAGAGTTACAACAATGATCTTGATTCCGGCATCCATCAGCGGTTTTACAGCATTTTTCAAGTCCGTTTCAGAGACTCCAGAGCGCTTATCCAGGACGACAACCAACACTTTGGAGGCATTGGTGCGAGCTGCATGTCCTTCTAGAAGCTTCTTTGATTCAGCAATTGCCTTATCAAGTGCTTCAGAACTGTTGGATCTTGGAACGCTGCTAATGAAGTTCTTCATTGCTTGATCATTCGGGAAAGTGTCATTAAATCTATAAAGTAGAAGAAACAAGTGAAACTAGAGCCTGAATCACGCAAGCGTGTGCGTCAATAGTGTCGCTTATCTTCGTTTTTTTGTTATTGTTTCCCTATTAACAACCTTTCCTATCAATATGCTTCTATGTCTGTATATTTGCCTCCATATGTGTTTTTATCGAGTGGGGGCTTTTTTTTTGCTGCTGATGTGCCGAATGCCGCAAGATTATTAAAAATACGTTTGGTAGAACAAGCTGATCGAAGGTAATGTTCAATTTTACAGCTATTTAAACATTTGTAACGACAAGAACAAGAGCAAGAAATTCAATGATAATAAAATTGGTAGCTGTCGCGATTTCTGTAGATAGCATATATTTACCTTAGCTTGACGGAAACTTGCTTGCCGTACACTAACACACTATAGTGAGTCTTGCTTGTACTCCACACGTCGATAACACCATTGATGATGGACTGCATGGCTTGGAAGTTAGCATCGGCATTCACCGCGGATGCGCTGATTGCAAACACCAGGTCGGTAGCAGGCACTATGAAGGCCAAACATGTTGCTCTTATTTATACTTCAAAGTTTTAGTTGCACGGTATACTCTCCTTTATAAACGCAGCATAAAGAAAGAGCAGAATCTTATAACAGCACCCCCACCCCGTAGAGACTAACTTGTATTATGTTTCTTGACATGTCTACGCTCTTGTTACGGTTACATTTCTTAAATTAGTCGTCACTTCAGATAGACAGACAGATATTTTAACAATATCAGTGGCCCATTGTCCTAAATGACATTATGTTTGCTTATACTTGACAATTATCATGACACAATCATTAGAGTTCATTCTCGTGCTTACCTTGTTGTTCAGAATTGATATTATCTCTATCTTCCTGTCGTTTGATAGTCTATCTATCTATCTACACTCTATAGCGTTTCTGATTACTACAAGCATTGACTTATCCGTTTTGAACACCTTTGGAGTTGGTCGTTTTAGCAATTTTTACATTTATGATTATATATTGTTATCAAATGTTTCAGCTTTTAAATTTGTTCCAATGAGCAACATGTTAGAACAATCTAAAAATATTTTAGATTTTACGTGAGTACTATATACTTTATTTCAAAAAGTGTTTATGTATAAAATATTTCATTCAACATACCTTTATCATTCAACGCTACTTCACGACTTAAATATGCAGTTACAATATTTTTCACCATTTTATCAACAATTTCTTCACTAGACTCCTTTTCCGTGACTTGAAGAATCTGCTCTTTCTTCAGAACAATGCTTTTAAATTCGTTTAGATTAGCTGTGCGACCCATTGCAACAGGAACGACATGCACTCCAGTATTGACCAACGGTCTTGAGGCATCTTTAACAGACACTTGGGAGCTACCAGACTTCTGGTCGGCAATCACTACTAAAACCTTTTCTGCATTTGCACGAACACGAGGATCTTGAAATTGTTTTTTGACTTCATACAAAGCTTTCTCAAGAGCTGGTGTTCCTCGAGGTTTTGACATGCTGTTGATCAAGTGGCTTAAACTGTCGTCATTTGCAAAGGTGTCACTAAACTTTATCTTCACAGATACATCAGCGCCATAGACCATGACACTGTAGTGACCAGAGACGCGACCATATCGTCGGAAGAACGTTTTGATGATATCCTTTGTCTTCTGGAAAGTTCTGTCTGAAATGGCAGACTGTGCGCTGACTGCGAACACAATATCCAGCGGTGGAACTTGAAAAGTAGTGTCAAAGATATGTAATATATTAGTAACATTTACTGTATTATGCAACAGAGAAGGGGCGATGTGCTGTTATATATAATAGATAGTCTTCTCAGCAATTAGTCCATTGACTACAGGCAACTATTGAACGGAATGCATCAAAAACAATGAATCGAGTTGATGCTCTGTGAGATGCACGATGCTGCAAGAACGGTATATAGTGCACAGCAGTAAATGTAAGGCAACTAACACTGATACAAATCTATTTCTGAAATTGCAGCGAGGTTGTTTTCGAAGTTTCTCTATTTAATGAGAGTTAGAGAGAGTATGTTGATGCTGGGTTAAGGCGTTTGAAAATCATGTAGAAGTTTGTAGAGTTTCTCTATAGGTAAGGGTTGAACTAATTCTAATACTAAGTATGTCTCACCCGTGAAGGCCACCTTCATGATTTTCATGGCCAGTTCATTAGGATCAACGTCCTTGTTAACCATCACCAAGCTTCTACTGTTGGGCGTTATAAGTTCCAGCTCTCTTCGGTCAGCCTCATTTCCAAGTCCAACGCCAACCACGTGCACACCACTCCGTACAAGATCCATGGAGGCCACCAACAGATCAGCTTCTGAACTAAATGACCTCTTATCTGTGATTACTACCAGCACTTTGAGAGCATTATCTCGCGACTTAGCATTGTCGAAGAGCATATTTGATTCTGATAGAGCAGTACCTAGATAAGGATCTCCACGAACTTGTGACAATCTTTTGATAGTGTCATTTAGTTCTCTGTCAGTCGGTATAGTGTCAGTGAATTTAAGTTTCACTTGTGTTGTGGCTCCATAAACAATAATGCTGTAGTGGATTACTCTCTGTCCGTATTTACCAACTATGTAGCTGATAACACTTTTCATTGTTCTGAAGTTGTTATTAGCATCGGCTGCGCTGGCGCTGATAGCAAACACGAGATCCATTGGGTGCACTTTGAGAATAAAATATAAATGGAAATGTTTTAATTAATTAAATACAGAATTAAAAAAAATGGTTAGTAAAATTGTATTGAAGTATTATCAGTCAATTTTCCACTTCGAAAAGATTATTATATATATACTCTAAAGATACGAAACTTTAGATTATTTAAGTATCTAAGAAACACATCCTTAGAGTACATGTATAACAATGTTCTCGAAGTGGAAAGCTGACAGATATTACTTTCAATCAACAACAATTTGTTTGCAAAATTGATTACCATACAGCTTTTGAACCAACTAGATTCCACGTTTGTGAGTAGTAGTATCTACTACCAATCCCTTCTTATTTTTCCATGCAATACGCAATAGAAAACATACCACATCAAACTAATAGCAAAATCAAGATGAAGTATTTGTGTATGAAACTCACCTTCAAAGGCTGCTACATTTCTCTTCCAGTGAACCGTAAGTATCCTCGATACAATTCTGTCAGCCACTGCGCTGCTGCGTTCATGTGTGTTTGCCGCGACAATGTAAGACGGGTCGGGTGTAAGTAAGTTTAACTCTCTTTTATCAGCACTGCTTCCCAGCGCAACCGGAATCACTATCACTCCTTTTGACACAAGAGACTGGGCTCCAGTAATTACGTCACTAGGATGTGATCCAGAATGCGTGTCTGTAATGATGACCAGAGCTTTTAGTGCGCTTGTGCGGGAACCTGGACTACTGAACTGTTCATCAGCTTTCTGCAGCGCTTTACTTATACGTGGTGTTCCAGGGTATCTTGACATTATACTAATAAAGTTCTTCAAGGCTTCGTTGCTTGAAAAAGAGTCGCTGAATTTGACCTTAGCTGAGACATCTCGTCCATAGATGACGACACTGTATTGAATACTTTCTTGACCATATCTTGTTATCATGGCGTTGATGACTTGTTTCATCTTCTTGAAATTTTCCTCGCTTTTGAAGGCATTGGCATTAACGGCGATTACTAGATCAAGCGGGGGCACTTTAAAAAAGGAAGACCTTTATATTAGCATTCAGCATTTTGTAATTCTTTGTGTGGAACTTAGGCAATCTAGAAAATTGAGGATCAGGAAATTAAGACGATGGCATATAACATACTACTAATAATATATAACAGTACTTACAAAACTATATTGCATTTTTTAGAAGTGTTAAAAACTGCATTACACTTTATAACAGCCAAAAACGATGATAACCGAAAAATGTTATTAGATTAACCTTTACTATTAGAGGTTTACAATAATTTATAGATTTATATACAAACATATATGAGTAAGGTTGCCTCTAGTCTGTAAAATGTTTGTCGCGTATTCAGTTTCCTATCATGCTAATTTGAAAAATACAAAAACCTTTATAGGCAGATGGTAATTCTTAAAAATATGACTCTACTTTAGACCAAACATACTGTAGGGCTCCAGAGCTAATGAATCTCTGTACCACCCTGGGCCCGTATATTGATGAATCTCTGTACCACCCTAGGCCAACCTTGGGCCCGTATACTAGTAAGCATCAGTTGTTTCTAGTTTTATCCTGCTACAAATTCATAACAATTGCTATGCATGAGTGAAAATGAATAATTTGTTGATGTAGAGTTAGTTAATGTAGTATGTCTCATCTGATTGCAACTGCCTGTTCTATTTTAAAACACACCTTTGAACAACCTTTCCATGATAAGAGAAGCAACTTGATCAGGACTCTCATGATCATCAACGCCCATGAGATAATTATTAAAAGGAGTGATCTTCTTCAATTCATTAGAATCGGCCTCGTTGCCCATAGCAATAGCCACCACGCGCACCCCTGCGTCAATAAGCCCCCTTGCACCAAGGACAACATCTGTCTCAGAGCTCCCGGATCTTGTATCTGCCATTATTACCAAAGCCTTGAGCGCGTCCTGCCTGATACTCGCTCCTTCAAATACGTTCTTAGCTTCTTCTAGGGCTTTATGAATAACTGGTTCTCCTGGAGGTCTTGATATCTGGTTAATGACATTCTTTAATGCACGATCAGAGGGAAAGATGTCATCAAATCTAACCCGCACAGATACATCCGAGCCGACGATAATCACGCTGTAGTGAACCACACCCCTGCCATGCGACTTGATTACAGACTTGATGACGTCTTTCATCTTTCTGAAGTTCTCTCCGGCGTTAATGGAGTAAGCACTAATGGCGAATATGAGATCTACAGGGCGAACTGTGGCAAGAAAAAAAAGCGCGATAGTGCTATGTGTATCAGTACAATAATGACTAGTTCACACTTGTGAAATAAAATAATCATAGGATAAGCATAAAATAGGTACAGCACCTAGTGTGAACAGACGTGAAATACGAAAACGAAAATACAGCGGATGAGTGTGCTTATTTTATGTCTATGTTGAACTTGTTTACGCTATACAATAAGCATGAAACAAGTATAGAGAGCAGACGAAGAAGGGAACGTTCTGATCACACCAGCTGTTTCATCCCTATGCTGTGCTTACCTTATGTTTATTTTATTTCACAAATGTGAAACAGCCTTAAATGATCCCATCCTATTTGGCTACATACCTTGTAGTTACATCTCGTTTAATCACCTTATTGAAACCAGAAATTAGGGTTTTTTTTAAATAATTTGCTAAAGCTCATATGGCTCCAGACTCAAATCATATACAATATACGTTTGTTTCAATCAAATTATAAAACATTTATCTTCATTATTTGTAAGATAATTAACTTAGTAAGTTAAGAATGTTCTTGTTGGGCGAGGATACACAAGCCTCTCTATGCAGCACACCTCGCTGTGTGCAGCATTCGATAAAAAAGTACTCTAACAACTACGATCAGAAATCACTCTTGAAAGCGACCATTTTACCTTTTATATAATTACTTTGAATAGTAATATTCACGTGAGTATATGGCACAAACCATGGCTTAGTTGGCATTAAGTTGGCATACAAGATCTTAGAAATGTTACAATGCAGTTAACGTACCGTGAAGTTGATATGGTAATTGCCTCAAGTAGTACGTGAAAAGCTTTAGATATATCCTGTCCGCCAATTGGCTCTGACTGTCGGGTAGCTGTCCTCGCACAATGTACATCAGACTTGGAGTAATGAGCTGCAGCTTACTCGTGTCAGCGGTGCTTCCCATTACAACTGGCACCACGATGACACCGGAAGCTGCAAGTACCTGTGCAGCGGAAATGACGTCCTGAGTGCTGCTTCCGGATCTACTGTCCGTAATCACAACTACAGCTTTCAACGCACGTGGTCTGGCCCCAGGACCGCTCAACAGGTGTCTTGCCTCCACGAGCGCCTTGTCCAGGGCAGCTGGTCCAAAGGACCTGGGTGCGACACTGATAGCGTTTCTTAGGGCCTTCTCGCTGGGGTACTTGCTTGTGAAACGGACCTTCACGGAAACATCCGAGCCAAAAACAAGAACACTATATTGGATTCTCAACCGGCCGAATCTGTCTATCATAGAGTTGACAATGCCTTTCATGTATTTGAAGCTCACTGCGGAGATTTCTGCTCCAGCATTGATTGCAAAAACAATATCGATTGAAGGAACTGTCGCAAAAAGAAACAGGAGAAAAATACGTGTTAGTAAGTGATGCGTCAAACTGTTAACGTTTGGGACATACCCATATTATACACGTATCACTGAAACATGCTGCACACCATTGAGAGAAGTCAAATTTACCTCGATATTACATATACGAAAAATTATAAAGAATTTTCTAATTACCTTCGTATACGATGTTCATAATCCTTGATGCGATTGTTATGGTACTGTCCGCATGGTCAGCGGACATCACATAGCCTCTGACAGGTGTAAGTTTCTCCAGTTGTCCCCGATCCGCCTCATTTCCAAGCGCAACTGGGATGACCTTCACCCCCATCTGAGCCAAAGGCTTGGCAGCCACGCTGATGTCTACTCGTGATGTCTCGGACTTGCTGTCGGTGATAACTACCAACGCTTTGACTGCCGCTGCTCGACTACTCGGCCCTTCCAGAATGTTCTGGGCTTTATTCAACGCATGTCTTAGTCCAGAGGCGCCACGAACTCGCGACATCTTATCGTTATAGTTCTTCAGTGATTGGATGCTTTCAAAGCTGTCAGTGAATCTAACTTTCACTGACGCCTGCATTCCGAACACAATCACACTGTAGTGGACTACCTCGTTGCCATATTTGGTTACCAAGACATTGATAACTTCCTTCATCTTGTTAAAGTTTGAATCTCCGTTGATGGAGTTGGCGTTGATTGCGAACACCACGTCCACAGTGCGAACTAACAAATGGAAAGAAATATAATCAGATCTACTTGAACGAAATGTGGCATAGTTGATTTAAAATTAACAGGTTTACGATATCTTTCATTATAAAATATGACACGATGTGGTATCAGATGATATGATATTTATGATATGATACGAATATGATGTGATATTATGATATCATAGTAATAATAATAACAATATTATAACAGGAAAGCTCCGCTCACGACGTGTAGTTTTCATGGAGGTCCTGTGATATTATGATATGAAAAGACATGATATATATGCTTTGATACAATAAGATTCTGATCATACGGTGCCGAAGCAACGTTAATTATAAGAGTACATACATTGGGGAAACTATCGTGAATCTGTCAATTTTGTAACAAGAAACCAAATTATTGTCAAATGCACGGTTTTCTAAGAGATGTATATATTTAGCCTCGGATACAATGGTAAACCTCGTTTGGTCGGTTTGTACGGGAGAATGTTTATGCAAGGTCATCCCGACTGTACATACTGCATGCCAACCGAAATTAGTAAGATTCAGGATTATCATATGGATTGTCTTTTTTCATGCTAACAACATGTATACAAAACAAACTATCAAATTTCTGGTCCGAAAATCCATATATATAACGAAGTCTGTATGGTAAAATAAAGACCTACTTTCGGCCAATCACAACGCAGGGATGTAGTTACAGGCCTGTGAATCCATCTTGCTATATATTGAGGTAAGTTATTCCTCACCTTTATGAACTTTGGCCGAAATAATCTTGGACAGCTCCAGCGGCTGGACGGTGGACACTATGACGACGTAACCGCGGTCGGATGTAGTCTTCTCAAGCTGTACACGGTCAGCCTTGTGTCCAAGTGCAACAGGAATAACCTGGATATCAGCGCCAATTAGATTCTTGGCTGCTGGCAAGATATTTACCTCCAGACTAGGAGACCGCTCATCCGCAAACACAACTAAAACCTTCTGTGCATATGGGTTGGTCCCAGGCCCCTCTAGTTCTCTTTTTGCCACCTTTAGTACTTGATCTAGTTGTGGAGGACCGCGAGCATGTTGGACGCTATCCACGTGCCGTATAAGAGCATCATCGTCTACAAACGTGTCCGTGAAGGAGAGTTTGACTGACGCCTGCTGGCCGTACACAATGAGACAGTAACGCACCGACTTGCTGTGATGTGCGCTGATGATTTCTTTAACAGTTTGTTTAACTTTCTCAAAGTTGTGTTTGGCATCAGATGCGCTTAGAGCAAAGCACATGTCAATCAGTGAGGGCCCAGGCGCTGCTGAACGGAAGCACAATAAGTGTATATTAGAAGTAGATATACCGTCCAACTGAAAGAACAGTGAAAGAAAAAGCTTTTGTATTGATCAATCTATTATGATACCACTTACCCGGGCACTTCCCAATGTTACACTCCTGAACCTGTGATTTTGGCCCCACGCAAGGCGCGCCTCCGTTAAAAGGCGCGGGATTGGTACAAGTACGCATGCGCACTTGCTGTCCATCACATGGTTTACTGCAGTGCGTCCACACACCCCAGGACGAGAAGCCTCCATCAACTGATGAGAGCAAACATATATAACTTACAGTTTCATGGACAGCGGTAATTTAATGGGGTATTAAATATAAACCCATTACGTTCAAGTTTTCGATAAGATAGAGAAGTTTATTCAAAGTATTTGTCTTAACCAGCCAGTAAGCTGGTGACGGTTGTGATTGACTGTATGTGTAGACTAATGTGTATGTTCTATGACGGTCTTTACTGTAATAATATAATATAATAATATTTATTACTTGTATAGCGCAAATTAACATGCCAGTGATATGATCAAATGCGCTTTACATCTTC
>JANUFV010026230.1:0-11705 GCA_024757865.1 Epizoanthus scotinus
CGCGAAGCAGCGAGAACTTCGCCGACTCGTTCTCGCTGCTTCGCGTGTTTGTATATACTAGCTAGAACGCCGAGCTACGAAGGCTATTTAGTTTTTAACGTTTATCTTTATTGCTTTGACCTATTCTACGGTTTATTCCCAAAGGTCTCCGGTTTAACATTCTTATCTGAGAAGACGTGAAGGGCTACTTAAGCGTTTGCAGATGTTTGAGCAAAGGCAGCACCTTCTCCTCAGCTATTTTAAGACCCTAAGTGTTGGTGCACCCGGGAGTCGAACAAACCTCCCGACCTCCGGCATTCAAGAAGGACCCCTTTACTACTGTGTTTTGTAACTTATACTTTTTTCCCTTTTTCTGTCAATTCTGTCAGGTAGAAAATATATTAGCTTATATTTTTTTAGCCAGGTATTTTGTTTTTGCAAATTCTACCAGTTTTAATTTGACATTTATTTGAATATAATGAAGCGAAACGTTTCAAAACAACCGACATTTACTGATTTTGTTTACCACTTATGTTTGAGTGACTCACGGCGCATTTCTTTAGTCTACTCAGGTCTACTCCGAAAACGGAGTGACACTCCGAAAAATGAGTAACACGATTTTTTGGGCTTACTCCAGTTTACTCCGAATTTGGAGTTACTCCATCTCTGGAGGTGTAGTAAATTGGAGTACTCCGGTTTAGTAGTACTCTAAGAAAGGATTTCGCGTTTGTTTGGGCTCTAGCTTGTGCTTTCGCCAGTGCTTTCGTGCCATTTCTAACTATCCAGATGACAACAACACCCACTCAATTGCAACACGCCACTTCGTCTCGATCACGTAACCAGGACTTTGGCGATTTCGCGGGGTTTTTCAATAATTCTCACTCCGGTTCTACTCCTGTTTACTCCAAGAGGATTACTCCGTTTTCGGAGTAGGCCAAAAAAACGCGCCCTAAGTCCTAACTCTAAACAAGTTCAGCAGTGTCTTTGTAGATATACATTTTGATCGTTTTATAACAACTCTAGCTGGGTAAACTTAAGGTTTCGCATTGCAATTTTCTAATTATTGATCTATAAATTTAATATTCAACAATAAAAAGGTCAACTGAACTTGTTGTTTAAAAATAACTGCTCCAGGCAATATCAAGAAATTATTCATGCTTGTGGGTAACTGACTGGGTCATCGGTCATTATTCATTGATTATTTAATACCCCGACTCGTGCTGTTTTTTCACAGTTGTTCACCTGTTTAACAAAGCTAATTGAAATAAACGACGCGAGGTCTTTCATGTGACTCGCCCGAAAATGAGAGGTCTTGACTTCCTTGGCCTGGCTAAAAGAAACGTCTGGTTTTCGGGTGTTTCGTGTGACAAGCATTCGTTCATTATAGCTCGGTGTGATGGCCTCGTGGTTCACTTTTATGAAGACAGACGTCATGCTCTGTCAACCATGTCTTCACGAGTGAATGCAAGCTTGATTGACCAAGTCAATGTCTAAAGTAATGATACTTTAATCCTATCTCAAGTTAAATAAATTCATAAAACCAGTCTGGTGACATTCGGAGACGGAGCCGACCCAATCACTTGTTCAGTCTATAAATTTCGCCTTATCGCCTTCTGACAGAGAACTCCAAGCAATTTTCTGTGTCCGTATTCCATCTGTTAAAGAACTGAATTGGATTACCTCAGCTTACAAAGCAAAGCTCTGTTAATCTTGAAAGTGTATTTTATAAAATCTGTTTTAATAACAGTGATATAATCCTTTAACGAAGATAGTCTTTTCGCTTTTTGCTTTTGAGGTTCCGACTTGCGAAGAACTGAACTTCCTTGTTCCGATCCCGGGCTCACGCAGTACACTCGCAAGGCATTCTGGGATTGCTCACATGGCATTGTACAAGATGGCGGACCAATTTGATGCAGGTGTTGAGTGTGCGGCCGAAGTAAACGACAGCGATTCCCGAAAGAGACCTCTGGATCAAGCTTCAGATGGCAGACCGTCTTATAAGAGATCAAATCTAGGAGGTGAGCTTCTTAAATTGTCGAAATGTGTGCGGGTTTTACAATGCGCGGCGATGTTCGCGCTTCGCTGTCGCAGAGGAATGTGGTTGCTTAGGTCTTTGAAAGCAACGTGACTGGTACGGACGTTGAAAACTTTTGTTTAGATGAACTTACAGTCAGGTGGATGAGTTAAAAGAAACTACACTACCTCTGCTGATTGATTCGTGTTCATAATACTTAAAAACTTTTCGAATTGAGTTTTGATTTCGCTAAAATTGAGTGTTTTGGTGACAACTACCGAGCGCGCAGAATAAACAAATATTTGAAAGGTTTGACACCGGCAAAATTAAAAGATTTACCAAACGTGCTGCACGCTTCTTTTAAGATTTCGTTTGTAATAGGTTCTAAGTTAAAGTACTATTCTTTGTGGGGGACTGCTTGCCATCATATTGTGTGGGGTAGTCCTTTTGAAAGCTTTGAGCAACGGAAAACCCGAGTCTGAATTAGAACTATTACAAAGAACTTTCGCTTTTTCATGCAAAACAAGCAGACGGTTTTATTAATTATTTATCGACAAGATTTGTCGGCGTAGTTTGAAGCGAAGTCCACGTAGTTTTGTTTATCCTTTTGTTACCGAAATATTTTGTTTCACTGCTTTAGACCTCGTCAAACTAGTTGCACTCCTGTTTTAGGACCGCACCGGACGACAGATGCGAATATGAATTTCAGTTCATTCAATTCAATGAATCATAGAGCATTTGATTGAATAGCTTTGCACCCAGCACTTCTTAAATCCAAGCTAGCAATACCCATTGTCCTAAATCCACACCTCACGAGGATTATAATTGCACCAACTCGAGTAAACAGAGTTAATCTTATGAAGTGTTCGATGTGCCTTTGGCCTAAAGATGCGTTTGATGTCAGCATGCAGGATATGGTCGAGTACAATGGATTTGCTACGCACTGCTGATCGTAGCGTGGTTTTACCCTGTGGAACTGAACAGATTTGGAATCTTTTGGCACAGAAATGCACTTTTGATGTTTAAACTTTCCCAGCACAGTTAAGCAATCTCGTCTGATCAATATTTACTTGTACGATGCAAGCAGAAGGCCCTGCGAGATGGAATTTGAAAAACAGAGTTATAGAATGTGAGTAATTTAAGAATGGCTTGGGGTCATGGCTCCTTTAGACAGAAAACTGGAATAGTTTTTGCATCTTTATGGTATGTTAGGGAATAGAATCTGCAAACATGCCAAAAAATTCGAAATTATGAGAAATGTTGCATCGGTAGTATTTTATAGTTCAGTACAGGGTTTATGTAGCCCCGGAATAAAGCTTTTTTGATGTAAAAGAAAAGGTGTTGACAGATGAGGAAATACTTCTTGCATTGGGTTCTCTTATTCAAGTTGTTACCCATTGAGTATGGAGTCCAAAAAGAATGTTTGAGAGAATGAAAGAAATAATTCTCAATTCACCATCTAAACTCAAGTCAACAGCATCTGATGTGTTGTTGAAAGCCTTAGGACTGTTTTTATAATTATTGAGTATGGTCTTAGAGAGAAACCAAATCACAGGAATCTCCCTGAAGTTTTTTACATATTTTGGAGGTTTTTGACTTTATTTATAAAGGGACATTTCTATATAAGGGTGGGGTATGGCTTAGTCAGAGGTGAAGATAATAAATGCAAGTCACATGTACTCAGAAGCAGCTGCTTCTTTCTACAGTAATTTGCCTTGCTAACCAAGGCAGAATCTTTTATTACAAATTTAATGGGCAGACCTATAAGCAGAATTTCCTATAATGGGAAAGTATAGAAATGCCAAACCAATTTACAAACAGTGAAAGAAGGGCTCAGAATTTCGGAGACAGATACATATTGTTTGGTCCAGAATGAATCCATACACAAGAACCCATTTTGGTAAGATGCTTGCAAATCATTTTCTAGTTTATAGCAATAGTTTTTGGGCTCGTGAAGCAGTATTCAGACTAGTTTGATTTGTATCGACTTCCACAGGGGGTTTACCCATTTAGGTTGTGTTTTAGAAAACCTAGCCCAAGCTTGGGTAAATATATTCTATTAGTTATAGCACATGAAAAGAAACAAATTGCAGACTTGCTAATATGCTTAGAACTTTGAGATATTCAACTCATATCTGTATCTGTTTGAAAATAACCAGAGACATTATTCTGGAATTGAAACAACTTTGTCATAAAATGCCTGCTGCTGTGCTTCAACATGTTAATTTATCACTAGTTCATGATCAGTGTCAAGGAGGTGAAAATATAATTCTATGTAAGATATTCAAAGCTTGTACTGATCTTCATGTACGATTTTCCGATGTTAGTCATTATACTGTTACAAAAATAATGTTTAATGTATTTACAACATATAAATCGGATTCACTACTAGATAAAACAATGCAAGCTCCATTAAAGAAATTCTTCTCAAAAAGCTTCATCCATCTTTAATGACAAACTCCATTCCAGTAACATTTTATTTTTCTTCTGAATGGCAATGTCTGTGGTTGTGATTACCATTTTCTTTCAATATACTGAATTGATAAGCATTATTTATTGTTGGGCTTCTGGCATTTTTTAATCATAATTTTCAGCTAAGGATTGGACAGTGTTTTTGTTTGTTCAGATTCAAAGGGAGACTTAAAGTGAGAGTTTAATTATAATTGGCTTCAAGATTTTCCAGAATTATGCCATGGTTCTTTCCAATTCTAGAGATTTCTGTGAGATAATATTGTTGTGATGCTTTACACTCAATCTATGTTTTAATTGTACAAGTGATTTAAAGTGTCTAATACAAAGTGGAGTAATCTTTTTTGAAATATTACAGTTTCTTTATTATTGAAATAATGAGTTTATATTTTGTTTCCAGATCTGGTACCAGTTTCTTAAAATTCAAACAAGTCGTGAAAGGCTGTATTGAAATCATAATATATAACTTTTCTTTTGGCCAGACTAGTTTCCAAAGAAACACAAGATTTTTTTTATAAAAATCGTAGTTTCTTTGTGTTTGTGTCACAGCCATCGGTAAAATCAGTGAGTCATGTGGTTATTTTATGAATAATGATATATTTTTTACAGTTCTTACTTTTTTTATACCAAGCAAAAAGCCATAGCATTTCAAAATGATTGCTAAATTATGTTTTGGGTTAAAGAGTTAGATTGAACATGTACATATGCATATTAACTCTTGTCCTGCTGAATTTTCAAAATCCAAAATTTTCAAATTTGATGAAAATTGCAAACTTATTAACTTTAAGAAAGAAGTAACACCAAACACTCCTGCTCATCAAGACAAACAAAATGAGTGGTCATTTTATGGGTTTTCATCAAGTACTTCAAAAGTTAGGACAGTTTTGGTTTTAACAAAGTCGTCTTCAGCAGGGCACGGGTTAATACTTTTACAGGGTCTGTTGCATTTGTGTTGACTTGAAACATTTTGTATCTGATCCTTAGTTTATCAGTTGAAACAAATGGAGAACAGCTGGCTTACTGGCTCTGTTGATAACAGGATAAAACGGAAATCCAAATACCTTCACATGTACTAACTGCACATTATACCAGCATCTTTGGGATGTGTTTATAACAACATTGAATCTAATTAGAAAATGATTCTGTTGATTTGGTGATTTTGCAAACACATTCATGTGTTTTGCTAACTGTCAGTGAAGACAGTCGTCAAGATAACAAATCTACCGTATATCCATTGCATCAAAATCTTGAATTCACTTACAGGTTTGTTTTGGTTCCTGTGCATATGTTTTCAAGATTGATGTACGAATTTAGATCCCAAACACTTAACAAGATAGAGTAGGGGATTATTCACCTTGACTTGAAATGTTTTGAAATGTTGATTTTGTCAAAGTTTCATTTTCATTGTGCAATTATTATTATTTTTTATAAAAAATGACATTTTGTATCACTAATTATTTGCTGCCTGTTTTTGATTATGCAAAGAATCCCCTAAAGAAATACGCTTGAAACTGACTTTTTCACACATGATTAACACAAGTAGTGGTCACAGGTGCAATGTTCAGATATTAATCAATTGGAAGGTTGTGTTTCGTTAAAACAGACTGGGTACAACAATCTTTTTTATTTGATCACATAAAAAGTGGGTTTTTTCATCATATCTGTACAATTTAATTAACATATTGATAATATAAATCAGCGGAAAATATGGAATAATATGAGTTTAAAATTTATTATTTTAACTCAAAGTTAGCTGGAAGAAAATTCAGTCCATAGTTGGGGAACATGGGTACAGTTATATACTAGAAAGTAGAGTTATTTTTTTCCAAAAAAAATTTTAAGTTCAGGTTGTTGTCTATGTCAAGGCTATTTAGACTAGATTTGTAGTAGCCTAGATTTCAAAACTTGTTGCCCGCACACTCTTCAAAGCCGTGAGTGTTTTATTAGGTTCAACTTTTTACACTGGAATTGGTCAATCACAAACTGCAAGTCAGAAGACTTGTGATAGCTTGGTTCTTAAATAACCCTTGAAAGACTGGTTAGAGAAACAAGGGTTTAAATATTTACCCCCCCCCCCCCCTAAAGATCATTGTTGAGAGTTTTGTTAATTGCTAAGTGTTATTTTTTCAACAGCTGCCAAACAGCCAATCATAAAGATTCTGATCCCCAACTATGCTGCAGGATCCATTATTGGTAAGGGTGGGCAGAATATTGCGCAGGTTCAACAGAGTACAGGTGCTCGTATTAAGCTTTCGCCCAACAATGATTATTACCCCGGTACACAGGAGCGCATAGGTTTAATCATGGGTGAATTGGAAAACATCACTGCAATGTTGGATTTTGTTATTGAGAAGATTCGTCAAGAGCCTCAAGGCATGAAGATGAATCCATCGATTACATTTGATCGGGAGCGGTCAAAGCAGATGAAAATCATCGTTCCTAATTCCACGGCGGGAATGATCATTGGAAAAGGTGGTGTCACTATCAAGTCGATAAATGAGCAAACAGGTGCTCGGTTACAAATCACACAAAAAGATGCAGAAAACGTGGCTGGTGAACGGGTGATTGCTGTCAGTGGAAATCAGGAACAGGTTCAAACAGCTTGCACATTATTGGTGAGCAAAATTCAAGAAGATCCCGAGCACGCTTTGAACAACAACATTTCCTATGCAGGTTACGCAACTTCACATCGTAGTATGTCCAATGGAAATTTTGGTACAGGGCATGGCTTGCCCGCAGGTCTTTCATTAGGTGGCAATGCAACTGGGTTTTCACCAGCAAGTCTTGCAGGACTTGGTCTGCCGCCTTCGGGGAATTCAGGAGGGGCAGCCGCTGCCGCTAATCATATAATAGCCCAGGCTGCCTTACTTAGTAATAGTGGGCTTGGTGGGAGCCCGCTTGTTAATGCTTTAGGTCTTCAAAACCCAGGCCTGGGCCTTAGCTCCACTTCGCCAAATATCCAGTCGACTGCGACACTAGAAATAACTGTTCCTGACGATCTGATAGGCGCAGTTCTGGGGAAAGGTGGTAAGACCATTAATGAGTTCATGCAGTATAGTGGCGCTAGGATACAGGTATCCCAGAAGGGCGAGTTTATTCCTGGTACCAGTAACAGAAAAGTTGTTATCACAGGAGACTTTCCTTCTGCGCAAGTCGCTCATTTTCTCATAACTCAAAGAATTCAGCAGGTTGAGGCAGAACGACTGATGAACAGCCATCAGCAGCATTAGATCGTCAACCATCCATCCTCTGCCCAAGTATTACCTGCCTCAAGCTTTGTGGGAAAATGAAATCATTACGTTTTTGTTCGTAGTATATGTTCTACTGGTTTCTTTTCTTATCATTATTTTACAGAGTTTAACCATAGTTTTGTCCCTTGAATCAGCTTTATTAAGAAGAGTTGTTGCAATATGAATTATCAAGTTTTGTAATTTATATTCAATCAATTCCATTATACATCTGTTAGGTGCAAATCGTACAGGAGTTTTGTTTTCTTGATTTTGTGTCATACAAGGACCACTAAGATTATAAAATATAAAGTCTGAACACTTTCTAGAATAAATGAAATCTGATAGTTTACATATTAGATTTTAAAGTTTCATTAGCTTTGATACTTTATCTTTGAATTCCATTTCCCACAAGGTTTGTGTAAACAGCTATGAATTCCTTTCCATCAAACATTTATTGGGTAATACAGTTATCATGAAACATCAAGCAGTGTTGATGAACACTGAGAATTTGTTTGGTTATAAGGAAAGAATTGAAATAAGATGGTCTATTTATTACATTTGTTTTATGTAGGAAAGATGTTATGTGCCATCAAAACCGTACTTGTTTTAGATTTTGATGATTATGCAGAAAGTGATTTCTATATTTTCTTTCTGGTACAGCATTCATTTTCATTTGAATCATTTAGAAACTGTAGCAATGATTGTGTTGGCATGGTTAGTACAGGGACTGCAGAGCCACGGGAGAGTTGCTAGCATTCCTCCAAATTTATTACAATTTACGCAAATGAATTCATCATACACTGACAAAGTATTGCCGTCAGGCTTGAGCTTACATATTTGTTATGTCTCTGTCACTTTTCAGTGTGCTCCGTGGCCCCTGCAACCTCAGATTTCACTTATAGAGTTCCCAGATTATTGTATCTAGATGATCCATATAACTGTTATAAACATCAGGGCCCGGTTGTTCAAAAAGTGAATAGCGCTACGCAGCAGATAAGTGTTAACTATTTAGCATATTTGTACACTGGATAAGGATTTATTAACTGGATAGCTCTATCCACTCTTTGAACAACTAAAGTTGTTGTTGCAACATCTGTGAACTGAAGCTTGCCCCCAGTTTGCATTTCATAACATTTTAATTTGAGTTTTACATTTTTTTTGAAAGTGTCATTTTTGTTACCATTATGTCTTTTTTGAGTTACTTTTTGTGCTTCAGACTCAAGATGTGATTAAGATCTTGCCAAAAATTGTCTTTTATCTTGAATTATTTTGAAACACAGCTGCTTCAGTCAGTTATCTATGGACGTCAAGCATTATTCATAGAAGGATTTCAAATTATGTCATTGACATTTATATATGCTTCATTAGCATAATATTAATCCAACTTCAAACTTACGAAACAAAGTCCATCGATACAAAGAGTATGGCACAGTTTGCAGTCACAAAAAATGTGGGCGCAAAAATGCTGAATACTTATTCACTCAGGAATGAGTTGCTGAAACTTCAAAATTTACAGACTTTATTATCATCAATATATGCGGCCAAATGCAAAATGGCCATCTTGAAAGTTGCGCATAGGGTAGGCTGCAAATTCATTTACAGTTTGCCATATGCTGCCATTTTTCATACTTATTTCAAGTAATCTTTTACTCACATTTTCGGTGCAAATTGGCATTATGTATTGATGATAATGCTAATAACTTAACATTTGTTTGGCGAATTATAAATCGTGGCCACTTAATGTGTAGTGTCATTTACAGACCTTGCTTTGATCAGGTTGCAGATGGCACTACTCCAGGCCAGATCAATTGTATGCCCAGTAAGTAGTAGTATTGATATATTACATTTTGAAGTAGTTGCATATGATCTTTTAAAGGTCCTGATATTTCCTGCTTTGGGTTACAGTTAGCACCCAGCCACCTGCATAGCATACAGGTTATTACGTTCACAAGAAGGGAGAAATTGAATTTGTTAAAAATAGTGATATTTTGGCTTTGAAAAGGAGACCTCTTCATTTTAGTGACTTCCTTATAGAACACGGTCTTCTTGGGAATTTATAAGAGCTAGCCTCGCAATATGCAACATAGATTTGGTTTGTAAAGTCAGAGTGATAATTATTTCGGCTGGTTATATGACATAGAACTGGTTGCATTCATATACATGCAAATTTGTCCGTAAGCTGACTTCAGTTTCAGTCACTGCAATCCATAGAAATGAACCAAACTCGGACTGATAGAAATGCAGGCCAGCCTTGTGGGTACCCAGGAAGTCATTTAAAGCACTCTTAATGCTCAATGAAAGATTTCATTCGCAGTTTTGATCCCACAGGGGAACAAACCACATAGTTTAATATTCATTCATAGTGCGAAAACTTCTAGAACAGTGCCATTTAATTTAATTTAGCATTGCACTGAAGAAGTTGGAAAAGAAAAAGTATTTATTACATGTACTGTGTCAGTAGTCGTGTATGGATTTACTGTTATTATAATCGTGTGCTTAATTATTGTTGCCGATTTTAGCATAGTGCGTTTTATAACATCGTTGGCCCTGGAATCTACTTGTATTCCCATTTAAGCTTTCTGGCTGACTTCATTAACAGTATAGTATATATATATATATAGAACTGTCATTTGCTCTGTGCTGAGTACGCCACTGCCACCATCACCTGCAAGTGCGAGACTCACCGATAAGCCTACACCGCATGTTTCTCCACACGTCAACATGGAATTTCGGTTGGACACTGCTCACCATCATGTACATTTCATCATAACTGTGCAACTTGTCTTGTCATTGCCAATGTCAGCATGTCTCCATATTTGGAAACTGAGCATTCTGATTCTTCACTGTGACACTAAACCAGATACTGTGCATGTAATCAACCAGTAACAAGGTGTTGTTAATTGTTGGGTTAAACTCTTGGAAGCAGCTATACGTTGCAGACCAACTTAACTCTTATTATCATAGTTAGCAGCATTATCAATAACTAATATGCGTAATCAACTGAATTTGGCACTAGTTTCTGCAATTGGTAGAATATCTAATAATGTGTCGTGCATGTGAGTAGAAGTGTAGACTTCCCGAGTGATGTGAAAGCCCTACACAGACTCCATTTTCATGCTGCATTTCAGAAAGTCATTGTGCTTGTTCACACATATTTGTGATACATATAGACCTTGTTATGAATTTAACACCAAGGCACATTTTATGTTAACACGATGTCACAGTAATATTCTAAAATTGTCTGTAGTGAAAGCCAAAGAACCAGTGCAAAGTCCCAAGTAGTTGGGAGCTATGACTACTAGCTGAGCTAAAACGCTGAAAATGACAAACATGATATTTCATTGCATTGTCTGGCATATAATGAGGTGGAATGTAATATTGCATGGAAGTGACATGATTCTCAAATACTTCTGCATTATTGTACGACAAACCTGTTTGCAGCAATTTATCAGTCAGGGTAGTCGTGTACACAATTTAAAATTGTTTAAACTCAACAATTTCAAATTCATATCAATTTTAACAACCTGCATACTCTACTGGGGTGAAAAGAATCTGTGTGAAAACATGCTTTTACAGTTTCCATTGGTAACAATGCACAGCGTTGCTAAGAGAAAGAGCAACTGATTATGTTCCAACCAATTGTACATGCATGAGATGTGTGAATGAGTAAGAAGAGATGTAATGTACATAATATTATATATATTCAAGAACTTATGACCACTCGCATGAAGAAAGCTTTCCCATAAAATTATGGAAATCATCGCAAATGTGCATTCATAGGGATAGTACAGTTAATTATAATTATGACAAGGATGTGTGACGAGGCAGCAATATTTTGCTTTAAATTTCATGACCCCCCCCCCCCCACAAGTTGTTTACCTAACATCTGCAGGCAAACAAGATGGTAAAAAATCCCCTCAAGTTCTTTTTACCTTTGTCATAAAAATTACCGTTTCACTGCTGTACCAACGACAATCTGAAGTTTTCCTGAGCTTTTCGTCCGCCATCTTGTT
>JANUFV010026452.1:0-11700 GCA_024757865.1 Epizoanthus scotinus
ACCAACCAACCAACCAACCAACCAACCAACCAACCAACCAACCAACCAACCAACCAACCAACCAACCAACCAACCAAGATTGATTTTTAAAATCAACTGTAGGAGTTGATGTTATGCTGTTCGTCGTGAGAGTAGTAGGTTTGAGCTGACGTTTCGAGCATTAGCCCTTCGTCAGAGCAAGCCGGTCTAGTGCATTAGTAACAATATAATTAGGGTAAACCAGACAGACACTAGGGATATTGCGAACGTGATGTTGAGAATATTTGTTCTTGAATCATCATATGTTTTACTCACCTGGAATGATTGCCCTCTGTACCAACAGATGGAATTCTCTGCAATAGATATAAAATATAATTCAGTATTTCCGCACGCAAAAATTCTATACTCCGCGTCATATGCTTTGGATTAGGTATACGACAAACTAGACACATGCAACAAGGTGGTAGATGAATATGGGCTGAGATGTAACAGATGGTAGGTATTTCATCCGAATCAACTTCTATATATAATTTGTTAATATAGTAGCACAACGGTTGAGTCATGATACAGTATTATTATATATTGGCTCATTTGTGCTACATGACTTGACTCTGAGAGTGACTTGATTTTAAACCTCGTATCACTGCCTTGCCGAATTAAGTAGAACTTTATAATTAAATTCGACTTTCATTCGCCTATAGGATGTGGTTTGAAACAGGTTTTACTAGTTTCGTTTCAGGGAGAAAGCAATTTTTACTTGGAAGACGATTCCACTTGGGAGTTGATATTATCTATAGTATAGACTGCGACTGAGATGATCATTTACATAAATAACAGACGGTGTTACATATTGGATTATCGATATATAAAGCCTTTTCAAAATAAAATCTAATATACGTATTTATTTATATATACACTGATGTATTGTTCAAGTCCTCTAAATAGTCTCAGTAGAATTGCGGTTGTCTACAAACTATTTGTGTTGCGTTCATGTCAAAGTTTTTTGTTTTATCGGCGAGTCTGTATATATTTACTTTAACTAAATTACTTTCCGTTTTCCCACTAGCTCTAATATACTTATAGGCCAGTTGAATGCAGTTCTTCTTTCCAAAGTGGGAAGAAATGAATTTGAGTTATACAGTGACATAAAGTACTGTTTATATAGTGCATAGCCCAGTTCTAAGACTTAACTTATCAGCAGACAACTTGACGCGACTGCTAGCTTGCCGAAATTAGTATTTGTGATATTTTTAATGTGTTGCTTTTGAAGAACTTGCAAAAAAAAAACATTGCATAAAAGGCACAACAAACTAGAGACAACAGTGTTTATTTGAAAGACGATATTACAAAGAAACTTTCTGGCCTGATAACACAACCCAAAAGTGTTTACACCATAATCACGGCATATATGACCAAGATTTACACCAAATATACGATTATTAGGGAACAAAACACACATTGAATTTTATGATAACTGTTATTTGAATGGATTATAACTAGGGCGCTGGAGCCTATTAAAAGAACAACTAATTTTCGAGATATTATCGTCTCAAGCGTGAGAAATGTGATTTTCAAAGTTATCTATTATCTTGCCGTCTTTGTTGTGAATAGACCAGAGACGCCATAAGTCTTCCCCATAGGCACTGAACGAGACAGGAAATCCTGCGATAACTCATTTTATTAATATGATCTTCAAGGTCCATTTTTCATTTTCAAAACTCAATTAAATACGCCTGTGAAGCGTAGTATTGGCGTAAAGATAAAAGATAGTGACCATGTTGTTTTATGTGTTATGTCTTTTCGTTAAACGATCAACACCGCATCTTTCATCACGGACTCTCAGAACCAGATGATATATTTGTCGCATACTTTAGATGTCTCCAAACTGTCAGCTTTTAAGATTTATAATCGGCTTGATAGCAGTCATTTGTCGACTGAAATGGAGATAAAATCTAAAAGTAAAACAAGGTTGTGCATTCTGGTGACTAGTGAAAAATACCGGCAAATGGGCACTAATATTGTTGTAATTTTGATCATGCATTTTACACTTATGCTGTTTCATTTGTGATTGTAAAATTACCAGTGTTATACAGTTTAAGCCAAAGTGTGAAGACAGCAACTTTCACGGCAGTCTAGATTTAAAAGAAAACGTTTATAAGCTAAATTGCCGGTGTCTTCACGGAATTACGATACTGCATAATATAATACATACAACTGGAAGCGTTTTTACCATTCAAAATGTATCCTAATTTATAGTTTGTTTCTTCCTCGTGTTTGATATGCACATATTCTGCAAATGCGCAATGTAGGGAGTTAACATTCAAGTATTAACGAGTAACGGATAGGTTCATTAAACTTCATTTTGAAAAGACTACCACTACTCACTAGTCTACTAAAGGGTCTATTATAGTCTATAGTTATGTTGAATCAAAACTTTAGAAATTGTCTGCGAATCGCCGTAGATTGTGGTTTTCTTTTAAATAAAATACTGATGATTATGTAACATATGGAGAGAATAGTTCAAAATAAGTCGAAGAAATCCAATTCCAAGTGCTTTGAAAATTCTTACCTACGCACTGAGGACAGCATTTGCCTTCCGTGCGCATCAGCATTCCTTGGCACACCTTGGTAGAGCATCTTTCTCTCTCGCACACCACCGCTTCGCTCTAGAACAAAGGTATAGATAGCTCTCAGCACATTTGTTGCGTAGCTTTCTAAGTCCTTTATATCTTACGTTCAAATGCCTAACTGGGCCTAACTGGGTCAGCTCCAACCTACCTTCAGACCTTCTAAAACGTCGACTTCCCAGACGCCAGGGTCTCAGATCTGAATCTAACCTTACACTTACACTTTTTAAAAGTCCCCCGAACTAAGTAGCCAGAGCGAAACAGAGCACTGTGGATCGGGTATTTTCTGTTTGCGCACCCAAACTGTGAAACACACTACCCAAGAACACACAAGACTGCAAGTCATTCCCAGTTTTTAGGCGCCTCCTAAAAACACTTTTATTTAAGAAATATATCTTTAAATCTATTTTGATTACTTCATTATACTACCTTAGCTTATCTTCATATTACTAAACGTATATATTATTACTAATTCTATATAGTTCTATTCTATGTAAAGTCCATGTCTTTGAATTATTTAAGTTGGCGACCCAACTAACTGTACATCAACTGGTTATTTTCTATTATTTTTTTAATCGCTTTATTGGGAACAGCTTACAACAAAAATTAACTACATTATACGAAATATACGAAACGTTACTATGACTCAGTACTTTTTCTGTGTAGGCTGACGACCTAATAGGAAATATATTAGGATTTGATCAGCGTAGGTTGATATGGATGTCAGGTATTTCTTTTAATATTTGTATTAAATTTAACTGAAGTCTCCGCTCAGGCAAACAGGCTAACACCTTGCTTTGTTCATACTGAGAAAAGATGTCCTGCTGCAATTTATTTGCATTAAATCGAAAAATAAACTGAATTTCTTATCTAATTTCCAAGTATAGTAAGCAATATCAATTCAGGGAGTTCATTCATCATGTTCACTATTTATGCAGCGCTATTTCAGTAAAATACTGGCCTGAGTCTCAAAAGATAGATCGAAGAGAAATTATATCGACATTAAGAACTTAGTTTTAGGAACGCAACATGGTTATTGCATGTTCTACAAAATAACTAACTTGTCTAACCTGACTGCAACTCAAAGTTTATTATACACGCCAAGTATTTCGTATTTTAATGTTTGCAGAGTGCAACACAGCCGTCTGTTAGGATCGGCTGTTTGGCAATTTTAAGCTTACCAAGAATATCTTGGTCTACATTTTCTTTAATGATTTTGGTCTTTCACTCTTAGTCAATACACATACACACACAAATAGAGTATACAAGTAAACAATGTAGTGTTCACTAAATCCGTTAGAGTGCTCGATCAGTTACAAGCATTGCTCCTTAACACGCCCTCCTTAAATATACACTGAAACCGCCAACTAAGATTTTAGTCGATGCCAATCGCTTCGGCGTTTAACTGAAGTAATTTTCACATTTTAAATTTTTACACATAGATAAAGATTTACATATTCCATTATTTATATATTTAAAGTGGTTTTTACCCATAGTATAGCGTGATTACTGTCACCAATAACAGTTTGTAAAATCCCGTTGTATTCATAAATGTTAAGCACTTAATTTCTGCACTGAGTACTGCGGTAGATAGTACTTTCAAGAACATTACAGTCGATGTCTTTGGTCATGCATAATCGATCAAGCCCTTCCACAAACGTCAAGTGATAAGTGTAATTACAGGTTGTAGATAAATCTGGAATTGATGTTGTTTGATAACTACATCAGATGTTGAATACATTCGAGATCTATCCTACTTCTCAGTGTTCAGGTAATGAAAAAATGCTCGGTGAACTATTTTGGGACTAAACGGTTTGTCCATCAGTATCGCTAGCGCTCACTGAAATATCTCAAATATGTACACTCGTATTTGAAGACTCTTAATTTGTTTGCTCAATGAGTATGTTATTATCGCGTTGCGGTGTTCACATTTCCCCATGACTTCTGTTTCCAGCCTTCTTACGTAAACGTTCTAATAGCGTTATTTGTTTAGGCTTTTTGGGGGGTGCAATTGCGTCAATTTTTTACCAATTACAAAAGGTGTTATATTCAGCTGCATTTGCGGTTTAGTTAGTTTGTGATCATAGTGCCTTATAATCCCACCGCTTGTTAGGGGAATGAAAACAGTTGACAGCCTTACCTTCCTGTACAAATTATAAACTAGGTGCGAATCTTGTATGATTGATTAAGTCCGTGATTACAGAAAATACTTCGGATTCACGCCGCATTGAGATACACTTTAGGATCAGAAACAAGATTATATGAACTGCGTGAGTGCTGCTTTAAAATAAATGTTCCTTTATCACTAACTGCTCTCACAACGAGATTTGATGACATGTTTATTTTATTGATTTACGCTGTTTCCTTTCACCCACGCGCTACTGGCTCGCAGCAAACTACACAGCTCCGACGTTCAGCTAAAGTACCATGCGGGACGATTATTCGTCTCCATATATGACCAAGGACTCCGTCAAGGTGTTTTCGAAAAGTAATTGCTATACCCTATTTCCCCAAAGTTTCCAAATCACATTTTATGCATGTGCTTTCTCAAACAACAAGCCGACACTTATCTGAAAAAGGTTAAGAGTTAAATTCGATTGCGTACCTTACATCTGCAGGTGATACACGGATTTCCCGCCAGAATTGGTAGTACTACCACCTGATTCTCCTTTGTACAGCTTGCAACATTTCCTGTGGGGTAAAAAGAACAAAGAAAATGAGCCCGTCGGACGAGCATTTGTCCAACTAATCCATATTGTACAATATACAGCCAAGAGACTTAACGGCTACAGAAATCAACTCATCTGTGACCAGCTAAGTGAATTTTCACACAGACCTTGCAAGAGACCGGCCGCGTGAATATTCTGGGCTGAAACAGTGACGCTGACAAAAGCAGCTGAGAGGAACAGATAAACCAGCCTTGCAAACAGATATTTGTTGTGTGTCATCTTCCCTGAGTAAAGATCTTGCATATGGTGAAAAAAGATCGTTATCTACCGGAGAACTGGATTGTGTCGTCCTCTGGTACAGAGCGCAAGAAGGAAGTGCGTTCGTTAACTTAAACCCCCTCCTTTAAAGTGCGGTTAAGCGTTGACAAGAGCCTTCACACGGGTCAAATGGGAGGAGAGAGTGATTTTGATGGATGGATTTTCCGCAATGATAACCATTTGTTTCATATCAGAATACGCCACGCTCCTCGTCACTCCGGGGTCAATTCAAGTGGCAACTCGCAACCTGTAGAACTGCCAACAATCAAAGTGTGCTGTTCTCTGTTAATTCGTGTGTTTATCAAAACCATTTGCTCCTTGCCGTAGCATTTCTATTATCCGGGGTCAATCTCCGACAACGCAACAACACAAGGAGTCAGGCAGTTTCAATCGTATCCAACCATGAATTTGTATAGTTTAAAGAATGGATATGAATCCCTATTCATTTCTTTTCTTTTGTGCTGGAACAGTTTATTAAGAATCAGGTGTCATGGTTAATTGTCCAATTCGAGGAGCAATAGAGTACTTGGCTTGAACAGCAAAGCAGCACACGATATTCGGTCAAATTTCCTTGCATTGCGTGGCATTCAAGCTTGCACCCATTTCTAGGTTGTACCAATATTAAATATATTCTAAGCAGCGTTAGTTTTGCATAATAACTATCATGGCTATTTATTAATTTCATTAACAAACACCAACAGCAAATAGAGCAGTCTTGAAGGCGCCTACAGATTGTCATGAAAGGATAAATTACTGGCTGCTCGACATTGATCAAATAGTTTATCTTGTTCGTGTGTTCATTATATGCACACACGTGACAGCGCGCGGTGATGCTGGACAATCGTTACACACTTCTTTGTAGAGCCTTTCTTCTTAGATCCGAGAACGAATCAGAGACGAGTTTAATCACTAGTAATCCAGTTAATATGCTGTGTGATCAGTTGTCGAGGACACACAAAGAACCCCCAGGACACTGCACAGACCGTCTTAGCCTCGCAAAAATTGCGAATTCTTTGAGAGCAAAGTGGATTTGCTTTATTGCACGATAATAAACTTGAACTAAATATGAATAACTCTTAACTCAATAGCGCAAAAGGTGTTTAGTACAGTGTCGCCACATAGGCGTGACACAATCCCTTGATGGTTTATTAGGTGATAATTCGATTTGAATAAGAAATGCAATTACCAGCTCGTTGAGATGTTTTGTCAGGGAAGCTGATAGTAATAACATCACGTCGAACAACAGGCTGACTACAAATGAGAATTGGATTTTTCTTAGGAAAGGAACTGTCTGTCAGAAATTAGAAAGCATTTGTAATCTACTCTCGATCTCGAGGATTCATGGACTAAATTGAAGGAGCTTGTTTGTCAGCACGTATACGCTTTTCTTTAAATAAGAACCCCATAGGTTGGCCGAGGCTTGTTGTTCTTGATTTTTAAGGCAACTTCATTTTAAAGGACAATTACAACTTGAAAACTACAAAATCCAAAACATAACCATATAAAGCATTACCGAAACTCGAGCCATGTTAACAACATGGTACGTATGTGACCTGGCTCGATAAAGGCTAGAAACAGAAGGAAAACGATCACGTTTTATTGCTTATTTAGCCGTTACGTTACATCCTTTTTATGTTTCCCAGCCTCGGCCTAAGCTCGATTTTATATTGTTCTTAAATGTTGGGCAATTGAGCCTTGTTGATGTTTAATATAACATTATATATATATATATAGTTCTTATAAAACAACTTCTTACAAGCTCAGCCAAAAGGAAATGTTATTATATTATTATACCGCAGCACGTGCACAGACTAGAAAATCAGCACGTGAACTATCACAGCGCACCAGTGCCAGGGAATAAATCCCAAACTCAAAAGGCTGAGGGGCTCTGACACTAATGTTGATGACCCAGAGGCATAACGGACAATGATCTCTAGCCGACACTGACAATTCAACAAACCATTCAGTAACTATAGAGAATTCATGCAGGGCAACCTTTCCACACAGAATATCTGCTTAGTAATGTAGTAATGTAGTAATGTAGTAATGTAGTAATGTAGTAATGTAGTAATGATGTAAATCAGATATCCGTATGTAGGCAGTACCCTGAATTATAAACTGAGCCGCACTTGTTAGCCGGGTGTGCGGCTCAATCTCTGTGGAGTGAACGGATACAATCCCATAAATACGTGGTACACTCTATACTAACCATTATCCCAGGCTTTGCCGCCTTGAGACGTTTTATACACTGATCTTTGATTTAGAGACTCTTGTACGCAAGGTTTACCTTGTAATGTCGGCAGTTTGACAGATGTAAACACTGTGACATGTACATGTACAAAATGACGACAAACCAAAGGACAAATTAAGGAAATTTCACACAGTGTCGTGTACTACTATTGAACTTCTTGTACCGGGTTTAAGGGTTATAATTATCGTGTCATAACCACTTTATTCATCTATCTGTTCGGGAAAGCTTTTTGTGATCTTAAGGGCTAGGCATTAAACCGTTTCCTCTTAACAGTCAAATTAAGGAGCTCAATCGATCACGAGAACTTCCTGAACGTAGACTACTGATCTATTTCAGTGAATACGTAGAATATCATTAACAATTCAATTTCCTTTGTATATTTAAATCCGTCCAAAACGATTGTTTTAATAATTTTATTGTTGCTGTAAATATTGGATGTAAGAAAGGTGCAATACGGACATTTTACTCATGCAATCGCTCTATGGTACCATGTGGTAGACGTTAGCCCCATGATTGGTATGGTTTCCCCCTTGAATCTCGTTATATGTGCTCAAGGAGCTGCCGACTTATAGAACGTTATATAATTTATATCACCGTGCTGCAATGTATAACTGAAACCATAATCCCTGCATGTTAAGTGTGTCGTGTCATTGCTCTGGCAATATTGGACCTTCGGATTGTGGTTATCACGATTTAGAAATGGTTTGTGGTCTGTTGGCTGTTGCCCCAGCTTATTCAGTTATTGGTGACGCCTCATTCGTCCATTACCTGTGAGTTCTCTCGTATGCACACCCTGTCCCTATCAACGATCATATGTACTAATGTCTCTGACAGAAACTCTCTCTCTCTCTCTGTGACAACCACTGAGAGACAGACTGAGACAGAGACAAGGGACAGAAACAAGGGACAGAAACAATGGACAGAAACAATGGACAGATATAATGGACAGAAACAGAGACAGTGGACAGAGGCAGAGACAGTGGACAGAGACAGCGACAGAGGCAGTGGACAGATATAATAGACAGAGACAGTGGACAGAGACAGAGACAGTGGACAGAGACAGTGGACAGAGACAGTGGACAGAGACAGTGGACAGACACAGTGGACAGAGACAGTGGACAGAGATAGTGGACAGACACAGTGGACAGAGACAGTGGACAGAGACAATGGACAGAGACAGTGGACAGAGACAGTGGACAGAGACAGTGTACAGTGGACAGAGACAGAGACAGTGGACAGAGATAGAGACAGTGGACAGAGACAGTGGACAGAGACAGTGGACAGAGACAGTGGACAGTGGACAGAGAAAGTGGACAGACACAGTGGACAGAGACAGTGGACAGACACAGTGGACAGACACAGTGGACAGTGGACAAAGACAGAGACAGTGGACAGAGACAGTGGACAAACACAGTGGATAGAGACAGTGGACAGAGACAGTGGACAGAGACAGTGGACAGAGACAGAAACAGTGAACAGAAACAGTGGACAGAGATAGTGGACAGAGACAGAGACCGTGGCAGTGGACAGTGGACAAAGACAGTGGACAGAGACAGTGGACAGAGGACAGAGACAGTGGACAGAGACAGTGGACAGAGACAGAGACAAACACAAAGACAGAGACAGCGGTGAAATAGATACAGAGTACTAGCCAGAAATAAGGGATAGAAACATAAGTGAAAGATAAAGAGCTGACAAAATTAACGCCACCTATAAAACTAACAAGTTTATGTAGAATACAATTATATTACAGTGAATGTATAAAATTAAAAGCTCGATTTAGTTCTTCCTTGCATCCAAAGCGCAAAACAGCCAGATACGTAATGTAACCCAAGTATAGACACTATCAGCATTAGAAATTACCATATTTTATGTATTTAGAGCCACAGATACTATTTTAACTTACAGTACGGCAATATACTGCTACCAATTACCTAATACATTCTCATAAACATATACTTATTATTATTATTATTGTATTGTAATCCCTCGTCACCGATCATACTAATATTTCTTCTACCCTTCTACCCTTCTACCCTTATTTGCCGCTGTTTGCCTTCCAAGCCCATACACCCATCAGTAATCTAAATTAATTAGCCCTCCAGTGTTAATGTCGGCAATAGGAATCACGTCCGATAAATTATGTTATACTTAGACAAAGTTTCCATTTTCGCTCTGTTGCAGCCATTCAATATTCCTGTGCTCTCAATCTCGACCTGATATCAGACAATAATTATTAATTATGAGTATTAGCTGTTATACTCCAACACGATATTGTTCAAATTTGAACTTTATTTTATAGTTGGACTTACAATTCAATTTATGATCGTTTAGTTAACCCCTTTTAGAGGGCGTTTTTCAAAATCTTTTAAAACTGACATCATGTGACGAAACTCCAACTTGTGTTATGCTAACAAAACCCCAATTATAATGAGTTGCTGTCAGTTCACAAGGCTGCTAGGTACTCCCCTTTTGTCTATTTCCAACGTATGTATTGAAAATTGGTTATAAGGAGTACAACAAGTTCCAAAAAAGGTGACTTTTGAGGATTCAAGAACAGCAGAGGCTGGGTATATCTAAAACGTTGGTTATTTTCATGCTGCCGTTGTTCTTTAGCCGAAGAGAACGTAACGGTACTTTAATAGTAAAATCTTCTCTTTTCTTCTCTTAACAACCGCGTTGAATCATCTCCAGGCAAATTTACAACAACTAGAAATACTGTTACATTTCTTAAATATATAATAAGATACAAAGGTAAGTTGTTGCAGAAAGTATAGATAACTAAATGTAAAATCAAAATGGAACGGGCAAATGGCCACCAGAAATTACCACCAGGTGTGGTCCAAACTCAAATTGCATCAAACTATAGATTCAGAAATGTGTAGATGTAATTACAAAGTTTCAAGTGTAATTTGGACTTTTAAATAAATATGCACGAGTGAAAGCTTTAAAGAATAACAAAATACAGTTGTTGACTGGCAGTCTGTGAAACAAGGGTTTACGTCGAAGGTCGACAGAAGCATTCTTAATGTGGCGCGGAGTAGACAAATATTTTTGTTATGTCGTAATTTATAATCAATTTTTTTGAGTCTCTAATTACTTACCTCAAAAAACAACTCGAAAACAACCAAATCAAGAAAGTAGATTTATCGGTATTGAGACGAATTGCCGCCTCCATTATACCTTCAGAATTTTGCCATTTAGTACAGGACAATCCGAGATGGGGAACCAATTAGGTCGCGCGAAAAATACTATTTACTGGTTTGGTAATATGCTAACCCAAGCTTGTTTAACCGCTCACAACGCACATACTATTTGAACAATACAATTATAGATAATATAAGCTGTAATTAGCTATCATTAGCTATCATTAGCTACTATTAAATAACACTGATATTGTATTATTTTAAAAATATCAAATAAATTAGAACCTATTGAAGGCTGATTTGAGTTCATACATATTTTTTCAACCAGGAGCACAAGACAATGGATCTAAAGAACCGAATACAAAACAAAACAAGTCAACATAACCCGCTACCTCATCAATTTGCCTCATGGACACCATCGAAGTTCCGAGTGCTCTTAAAACACACAAGGAAAGCCGGAAGAAGCAACAAGTGCCAATATTACCCGCTGCTAAATTTGGTTCAATGAGGCCAACAAGCACGTTCACACAGTTCCATGTGTAATATATGAGATCAAAGTATATATGAGTCATTGTATATCTGTGTGGATGTTTCATAAGGTAACTCTACTATTTTGAAATGCCCCCTCCCCGTTCTCCAGCTCCGTCTCATTTATCTGCCACTTAGCAAGTTTGGATTAGTAAAATTCGCAAAGTAACTCAACCTATTTC
>JANUFV010026563.1:0-11693 GCA_024757865.1 Epizoanthus scotinus
CCAAACTACTGTCTTTTGTATTGACATTGTTAGGAGAAGATAGATGTTGATAATTATCTTGGAGCTGAAAGGGTTAATACTCATTATTCTATGGCTTTTATCTTGTTTATAAAATGTTTGCAAAACAAACGGTCGAGTTGTCGGTCTGCGAGTGGTCTGTATGGCAAGTTACAGACCTAAAGTTAAGCCAATCAGAGTGCAGGATTTGGTTATTGGTCCTATAAATCAGAGCTGCCATATAATAAAAAAGGATATATAAAGGCTTTGAAACTTGGGGTGTGAACTGTGAAGTGGTGAAAGGAGTTCCCCCCCTCCCACCCCCAGAGACTAGCCTGATGTACATGTATGTACTGACCACTAAATACTAAGAACACCAACAAACTAAACTAAAAGTTGTTTAAGAGTTTATGGCGATGGTCTAGCAGTCATTAAAACATTTAATATACAAAAGCAGTAGCCATCAACACCAGCACTGCACATGCACCCATTACCACCCCGCTGACCATGTGGTGTGTTCCAGTATTACAGTAATCTCCAGTGCAGCAAGTATCTGTAGAACTGAATGACCATGACCCGCCAGAGGTAGGGCACGAAGGTCCCTTCCCTCGTAATGGACCACAGCTGCCCTGGCTGCCGCACCCCTTGTAGTAGTATTTATTCTGGCTTGCGCCCGATGTGCATGTTAGGACACCTTTGACACAATTGGGCGATGTCGATGGACATGATTCTTTTTGTGTTTTACATCCACTCCAGGAATCCGAGCTTTGACAGCTATAACATCCATAGGACATAACTGAAAAAAAAATTGTGAAATACTTAGGGCTCATACATTTGGGACCTTCTCAGGAATATAAATAGCTGGAATGCATAGCGCCATAATATTTTAGTGTGTTTTAGTTTGATTTTAGTTGATATATTTTTTGAATTTTTTTTATTATTTTTAATTTTTATTAAAATATTAAAATATGAAGTCAGTGTATCTTGTTTGATGGATATTTAGTAGAAATTGCTTAGAAAGACATATGTTCAGAGTTGTATAAAAGATGGTCCTTTATATGGGCATATACATTTTGCACATGTATTGTCTCATCAATCCCCTTTCTAAAATCTGCCTTTATAAATTTAAGTGTAGACAAATTTCATAAATTTATTAATTTCTTGTTCTCGTACACTTTAATTTATTTCAGAAACATTTATTCCCAAAACGTATACCATTGTATTGTTATTTATTAATTACAGAGATATATATATAAAGGATCTATAAACATAGCCTAATTGTATGAGGGGCCGATCCATCTGCTATCAATTACCCTCACTTGCCATCATTTGCCCTATTTTCCCTCATTTGTCGAAAATTTGCCCTATCTGAGTTGCCTGCGGAGGAGGCTAGGCGGTTATGTTACCGTTCACGTTGTAATTGATCAAGTTTTTAAAATTGAGATTTCCGTCGAATATAAATGACCATTAAAAGAGGTTTCCGTCAATTTTTTGTTGTTGATAAATCTAATAGTTCCCGAGATATGGCGAACGAAAGTTTTTTTTACCGGAAGTTAAGTGACTAAGCGGTGTGTCTTTGAAAGCGATTTTCTCGAAACTTGTTTCGGCCCAATTTACAACGATACAGACGATCAATACTCCGTCAATTTCTGTCCTCTTGCCGTAAACTTTGGCAAGTTGATAGAATAATAGCTGAAGATGTAAACCGTGCCGGGCTTGTTTGAAATTCTGCTTCAATTTTTTTGAATGGCTCAAGCACTGCAGTTGGGTGCATTGCGGAATTTTCTTCTAACTCCTGCAGAAAATTAACGACGCGTATAATTAAAAATCCTCGGCACGGAGTAAGGGTTCAAATGGTGCTGTCTGCTGAAACTGACAAGCAAACAACAGATGGTGGAAATTGAAAGTGACGGCCTCGTTGATCTCCTGAAGTGAAAGCGTTGGTTTGGAATTATGACGCTCGCATTCGCTTACAAATACATATTTTTGAACAACCTTTTCACCATCATTTAGATAATTTTATAAGCTTTCCATTCATATATAGGTTCTGGGCATCTGATGCGTATTAACAAAGTTACAGACCGATAACTGAAAACACCGCTCAAACAAACCAACTGCATATGTAAATTTCTCATAGAGTCTGATAGAGGATCGGACATATTTCGGTACTCTGGTATACCACGAACCACGAACAAAAGAGAATATGCTTGTGAATCGTGTCAAACACAGCTCTTGCTCGGGCATCGTGACTTTATCCAAATCTCGTGACATACGCCGCAGCAATGTCAACAAGCTCGAGGCTGAAGCTAGATCGTGTTTTCACTCGACTGCCTCTTCGCATCTTTGCATTCAAACTTGAAAAGACATCAATTTCCGGATTTCCGTCTGCTGTTCTTTATACAATGCCAATGGAAATTTTGCCCACGAGCGCCTGACCCTCGCCCGCTTTTTAGTTTGGTTTCTTTGCGCCCAAAACTTAACAAGTCTAATGGCAATCATGCCTGTACATTTATATGTATATTACCATTACATTTAAAAGCAACACAAATGTCGCTATATTCACTCACCTTCGTGGACGGCGATGACGAGGAGAGTAATAACGAGGAAAAGACTGAAAGATTTCCCGTTAGCCATTGCACAACTCTTACGGATGTCTGTATTTCAGGCTTCGCCGCAATTCTCCCAGACAAAACCAGCAGTGGAGTTTTCAAAACGAATACCTTCAGAACTGCATCCCGTACTTATCTATCACGTGAACATTCGGACCATCACCCAACGCCACGCCCTGTTTGCTGTCGTGTTCCCCGCGTTGGGGCGGGACAAACACAGGCAGCCCAAGCTTAGTACAATAACCGCACGACCACAACCAACACTCTCTTGGCAGTAATCTGTGTTAACCCTTCCAGCCCCAAGACAATTATCAACATCTATCTTCTCCTAACATTGTCAATACAAAAGACAGTAACTTGGTAATGAGAATAAAGAAACTGATAATATACAGCAAATTTTTGATGATGAACTGACAAAGTCTCCCAACATGTTTATAAGAAATTATAGAGACTAGTAAGGAGAATTTGGCAACACGTCATTTGCCATGTTTGGGGCTGAAAGGGTTAAACATGTTTAGATTGATAAGACTTTCTATGGAGAAAATCTAGATGGCTTGCCTCATTTGTTGCACTCAGGGGCCATTGGAGGAGATTTAGGCAAATTTTGAGTGTTGGAATTCCCGGGCCAGTGCTCAGCAGGGAGAATTCTTCCAGGTGTAATCATAATAACGGGAGCTAAGGGATTTCAGTCTCATCATTGAAATAACTCGAGAACGGAGACAGTGCCCACACCAACATCAGCTTTACATAACTTCCACACTATTCAAGTAAGCTTGATCAGAATTTCGAAGTTATCCCAAACTTTATCCAGGAACATTTTTACGAAACGTTGTCTCCACTATGGATGTTGATGTTGCCATGGCAACCACATTTTGACAACCATGTTTAACCAAATTTGCAATTTTACGCTTGTAAATGTAATTTTTGTAGTTGTTCCCGTCTTTCTATTCATTTTCTCATCATGTAAGATTGTTTGCAGAAATCCAACTCAATTTGAGCCAATTAAGGGGATTTTTAAAATAGACCATCAAAATTATTGTGCAATAAGAATAAACTTTCATTTGTGAATATTTGTTAATTTTTTATATATCCTAAGAAATTTGCTGCAGTAACGTTTTAAATAGAGAAAATTGGTCAAATTGTATTTTAATTACCCCCCCCCGTCAATTTTAAAATTATAATTATTAGGAATATGTTCTAATTGCAACATGTGGAAATGATCGTAGCAATCAATATAAGTTCAGTGCTGTCATATCACTCTACTACAAGTGTCTGACATCTGCGGCTTCTACTACACTTTCAATCTCTTCTTGTCATGTTGACAAATCCAGATGCCGCCATCTTGGATGTTTTCCTAACAACAGGTATAATGAAACGATTAGGTGAGTTCAGTTGAGTTGAGTTGAGGAACCAATCAAATTGATAATGTAGAATATGCAGGCATACAATGAAAACCTACATAAAATGTATTCTTGTTTTCTTTACACTAAAACATTTAATTGTGATATTGGATACTATATGGCTGGTGATACCTAGAATACAGTTATTGGTGAAAATGTTCATTGTTTATGACTGCACAGCTTTCATTTGAGGCTTTAACTTGTGCTTCTTAAAATATCGTGGCGCCGCTTGTACCAGCCAATCAGGGTCGACCACGCACACATCTCGCATGTAACACTTTGACGTGTAAATGAGTTCATTATACAAAACATATGCTGGCTTGGACATGAAGAGTGCAGAGGCCGGATGAATTGCCACAGTTTGACTATGTCCTATGGTGCGATAAGTGCCATCCAGTTGTAGCTCTGCTGAGTTCACGAACAACCCTGCAGCTAAGCAGTTTCTAATGATGGACGTATCCTTTCCACAAGACACCAGAGGGATATCTAACCTCACACATAAGTCTCGTAATTGTTTCCGCACGTCTAGTACTTGTTTCATGACCCTGGTGTTGATAAAGTTCTCATGGCACCAGTTCTTGTTACCGCTGACCGCCTTGTAGGCTCGGTACATGTTTAGTGATGTAATCTGATCGCCTTCTGAGGACAGAAACTTCTTACGCACAGTGTTTGCCAAGTCTCTCCTGTCATTTGGAGTGTAGGTTAGTGAATCAACCGAGAGCAGTGCAACAACTGTGATAATCTCCTCTGTACATCGGAATTCCTCTGCTTTGAGGATCACCTTGGAGAGGCGTGGCTCCAGAGGAAATGCAGCCATTTTGTGTCCAACCGGGGTTAGCTGAAAGGAGTATTTCACAAGTATTTGTTGAGTAATACATTTACAGTGTATACTCATTTAGAATTATAAAACACTGCCTGTCTCGATTATAACCTTTGGTATAATTTGCAGGCAGTGTACTTTATTGTATTCAAATTTATAAAAGAAATAATAAATGGAAATTCAAATTGAGTAGAAGTCAAAATTAAAGGAACATGACAACTATAGACAGATTTAATATATATGGCAAGTTTTTCATCCTATGAAAGAGATTCTGGCCAATTTTTGAGGCTGGAATCCAGAAGCTAGAATATTGAAGAAGAAGGTTATGTTTAATTTTCTTCTTAAATGACCAAGCTATCTGTTGATTCACAACTTGTAACCACAGACCTGCAAAATTTGCTTACATATATTAACTGTCCACGATGGAACTGGTTCCAAATAGTCAGTGCAAGCCTTAACCTGTGTATTTCACAAACTTATCTTTACAATTCCTGACATTTTTTTGCTAGAAGTAGGTGAAAGAAACCCAGTAGTTCACTAGTTTTTCATGGCTATGAAAAAGAATTGTGCAGACCCTGTTACATGTCACATGTTAACTGCATCCCGGTTACAGGGTTCCTGCACGTAACAACTCACAAAATTTGAAACCTTTTTAAGACTTTTTAAGACACAAATTTAGAAAATTGAAGACCTAATTTTGCGATCGTTCGCGTGTGTTGTCGCAAATATTAAGTCGATTTTGGACAAAAATTTATAATAATTGCTGCTTGCTTCATAATTTTTTTTACACTATCTTCAAAACTATGAAAACCGATAAATTTTTCTTGAACAAATATTTAAGATCTTTTAAGACCTCAAGGATAAATGTTGGCAAATTTAAGATATTTTCAAGGCCTTAAAAATACAAAATCAAATATAAGACTTGTTAAGACTTTTTAAGGGTCCGCGGGAACCCCGGCTTAGCTCAGTTGGTAGACCATCCGTCTCACATGAGGGAGGTTGTGGGTTTGACCCCAGCTGGACGAGTACTCAGGGTCTTAAAGAAACTGAGAAGAAGGTCATGCCTTTGCTTTTTGTTACTAATTTTTGTTGAGTAACTGTGCTCACACAGTGCGTGGCTCCTCCTAACATGTTCTACAATAATTGGTCTAGGATTTAATGGAGCCGAAACCAATTGCAGAATTGCACACATTTTAGGTATTCCTACTGATGACCAGTTAATACTGATTTGTGTTCAATTTTTAGCAACATGTAGTTGTCTGTTCCAATGTAGCCTGTAAACAGACCTTCATGTCTTCTCGGATAAAGACGTTAAACCATAGGCCTTCGGAGACCTTTGTCAACTGGGTTGCAAAACCTGTGAAGGCTCTCTGTTCACCTCATAAAGGATTACAATTAATTTAAAATTAACATGTACATACATACCTTTGGTTCTCCTTTCCGTTTAGCGATAGCACCCAGAATCTCCAACTGGTTTATAGCACTCTCCATTGTAATGTCAGACGGACAGTCCATGAAATCAAAATGCTGCACATTGGTTATCCCAAGGGCCATCAGCTGAAGCACTACACTGGTGAGGTCGCACCTCTGCAGCTCTGGGACGGTTGTCTCCTGTAACTTATCAAACTGATCCTCAGTGTACAATCGGTAACAGTGGCCACTGCATTCACGGCCAGCACGGCCAGTTCTCTGCCGTGCCTGAGCTTTAGATACAGGTTGCACTGCTAACATGTCTAATCCTGTCTTAGGATTGAAGCCTGTAATCATAATAATCTTTATGAATTATAGTCAAAACAACATTTGAATTAAATTACATAATAATTGATATTAGCACTGAGTCAAAATCCTAAATATGGAAACACTTGGTGACTATTATTTGGTTAGGGCTAGCCTAACCTTATGGAACTCCATAATTTACGCAACAAATCTGTTCGGCACTGAGAATAGTCTGTTTTAAGACCCTTTTTAAGACACATCTCTTTGATAAATTATGTGTTAACTAGTTAATATAATTTCAAGAATTCTTAGACAAATTTTTAGACAGATTTTTAAGATGTACACATTTTTTTTATTGTAGTACTACTTAGTGTAAATACTGTATTTTCATTTTTATCTAAAGTATATTATATCTTAGCGATTGTAATTCTTATTATTTCGTAGAACCAGTGCTTTAGAATATTTATAATTTTAGCGCTATATAAATTATAGTATTATTATTATAATAATTATTATTATATAATATTATTACTTCTTAAATCTTTTGGTTTTGAGCTTTGGGAATGTAAATGGATGCCCACAAGGCCTCGACATCCTTTCCATTGTCTCGGGCAGTAGATCATATAAAACATTGTAACAAAAAGATAAAAATAGATGTTAGGTTTGCTATTAAACAAGTTTGCAAGTGCTGACCTTTAGCCTTGACATAACCAGTATCCAACACATATTTTATGCCAGGAATGGTGACGGACGTCTCGGCAATGTTAGTTGATAGGATCACCTTTCTTGTTCCCTCAGGAGCCGGCTGAAAAACCTTCATCTGTTGTTTATGAGGTAAAGCAGCAAACATTGGACACACCAGTATTCTGGGGCAATCTGCAAGAGAATCAAACACTATCAGGATCTGGTAGCAGGTACAATACACACCCTATGGCCAACTTGTTCCAACAGCTGGCAGTGCAGGTTCTGATAAAGTTCTAGTGCTTGAAACGTCAGCTAAAACCTTCCACCTTCATGGTGAAAAAGATGGACCTTTTGGCATATGCAGGGATGTAGATTGAAGACGGTAGCTGGCAAAAATAACTGGCTGGAGTGACAATTTTACTGGCTGAGAAAAACTTGTATGACCCAAGACCCCACAAGAAGCTCACACCTTTGGCACTCAATTACTTGCATATAGCAGACAAATTTCTACCTGTTTGAAATTTTAGCTACATCGCTGATATGAAGGGGGGCGGGAGGATGCATATGCACCCTTTGCACCCCCAAGCCTACATGCCTGCCTGGGCACTTCCACTCTAACATATAGTTTGTTATAATAATTATCAATAGCTTATAAATTATTATAATTATGGTTGTTAACTGGTGTTTAGGACTGGTTTTGTTACATGTCTATCACAATTGAAAATAACGCTAATTTGGAGATGTACACATCAACTTTACGCAGTAAATCCAAAAAGCAAAAAAGGATCCAGCTATGTGGGGATATGATGTGATGGCAAATTATAATTCAAATATTTTTCTGAACTTTACCTGTAAATTTGATACAATGAAGTAAAATTGCTGTCTACCAACCTGAAGGGCAGCTCTGACCACAGGCAGCTACAAGTTTGGCGAGAGATTCTATTTCATCCTGTCCAGTGAGGAACACTAAGATGTCTCCCCTAGGAGATGAATCACATAATTGTTTTAAAGCTTGGTTTACATTAATGATGGCAGCAGAAGCATCTGAGTCCATATAAATTCTGTAGAATGGAACAAGAACAGAGTAAATCCAACCTTTAGGTTTCATTTGTGTGACATCTCGCGCATCGATTGTAAACAACAATAGACAACTGTAGCTGTAAAAAACAAATTTACAATAGATTTCCGTGGTATACATGTGCTCTTACATGTACATACCTCTTTTTTCGTCATCTTAAACTCAAAATTTGTTGTGAAATTCATTTGGCTCATTCCTTGTGAATCCAAAACATTTTGACCATTCAATGAACAAATTAAGCAAGATATATAAAAATACATACCACGGAAATCTATCGTAAATTTGTTAGCTTTATAGCTTTCCAAGAATATTCTATTGTGGATCATGAAAGTAGAGTGGGTAGGAGATGCAGTGTTAGATCAACCCCCTCTAAGCAAAAACCATTACTATTCAAAAGATCATACCGTATACAGCTACTACTATTAAAGAAAAGTTGACATGTGTAAAGTGCAAAGCTAGACACAATTATTACTAATGGTATTGCACTTTCAATATTGCGAACATGTATGTTAACCTTATTTGAAAATATAGCTGTATATAGTACAGATACAGAGAGAGCGAAAAAAAAATGTATTACTATACAAAATATCATGGATTAGAAACTAAGGTAAGTTTCTAATCAAAATTGAATATCATATCAACTGATAGACTGTCCCTCGGAGACAGAGGTATCAAACATGATAACAAAGGTCTTCTAGGGATTTGGGGGAACAGGGCAACATTGGAACAATAATTATTAAAATATTACGTAAAGGAACATAAAAACTTGTACATGACAGCTGCATCAATGCAAGAGCTTTCAGGAGCTTGGGGTGCCAGTTAGAGCTAGTGCAAGCAACACTCCGAAATGCGTGCTGGCAAGTGAGCAGTCATATTGTAAATCGATATTTATTTAGATTGTTTAATTATTGTAAATTAATTGCTGACCACCATTGCCGGGATTAGTTTTAAAACTATAAGGCAATTATTCTTGATTAAAGATTAAAGATTAAAGTCAAACCATCTTTCAATGGACTGAGAAATGAACTTTTCTGTACTTTTCAATTCCTGCAACTATGGAGATGTACACATCAACTTTCCAAAGTTTCAAAAGCAGTAAATATAAAGAGCAACAGTAAAGTAAATCACCAACACACGTACACTAATTGTCCGTTCGATCGATTGATGATCAGTTTTCAAGTCATGTAGGTCTTATTGATTTTCTTCTGTTTTTAAATTGGTAGTGACATTTCCATTTGATCAATAAGAAAACTAAATCGTGGCATTGTTCCCATTAAGATTATATAAACAAAAACTTTCTGACCTATTCTCAACTTCGACTTCTCCAAAGAGTTTGACGAGCAAAGTTTGCTTAGAATAGAACAACAGATTTGATTAGCTCATGAGCACATTTTACAATGTAAGTAGAATTTCGACAATCATATATCGTCACATCAAAAACGAGTTTTAGCTATTTGTCGCATGTTATAGTTTGTAAAACAAATATAAAATGGTTTTCCGTGTGACATACTCTCGTGGTTTCCCCACACTACTCTCTTGTTCTCCCAACCTCTCGCGTGTTGAGATGCGAGTATGTCACATGGAAAACCATTTTATATTTCTTAAATGCAGGATAAATATAATCCACTTGTGACTCAACTGCATACATCATATTCATCAGATATTAGCACCCCCACTCCACCCCACCCCTCCTCTCCTTGGGCTTGCAACACTTACCCTGTGGGCTACTCTTGGTGCAACTGCATGACACTGACGACTAATGCAGCAAGAATATAATCCACTTGTGACTCAACTGCATACATCATCTTCACCGGATATTGGCACCCCCACTCCACCCCACCCCTCCCCTCCTTGGGCTTGCAACACTTACCCTGTGGGCTCCTCTTGGTGCAACTGCATGACACTGACTAATGCAGCATGAATATAATCCACTTGTGGCTCAACTGCATACATCATCTTCACCGGATATTGGCGTCCCTCAACATACAAAACCTTGGCGTCATCAAAGTACTGCGAGAAGTCCTGAGCTTCAAGTGTTGCTGACATAACAATGATCTTCAGCGGCCTTTCTCCTCGCTTTTGTCGTGTTTTCTGTGCTGACTTTACAACTCCAAATAAAACATCTGTATGCACAGTCCGTTCATGGGCTTCGTCTAGGATCACAACTGCATATTTCTGCAGTAGGGGGTCTCCAACTGCTTCTCGAAGCAGCATTCCATCGGTCATATATTTCACTTTAGTCTTATGCGAGCTGAGATCATCGAACCTCACCGCATAACCAACTTGTTCTCCAAGCTTCACTCCCATTTCTCTCGCTACACGATGCGCAACGCTCACTGCCGCAACTCTTCTTGGCTGGGTGCAAGCGATTACTCCAAATCTCGCCATTTTTGCCTCGTACAGAAATTGTGGTATTTGAGTTGTTTTCCCACTGCCTGTTTCACCAACTATAATAACGCTCTGCTGTTGTCGTATTTCAGTGATAAGCGCATGTCGTGCAGGGTATATTGGTAAATTCTGCCGTTGTTTTCTTAATGCAAAATACGAATGACTCGGACCAGTACTTCCACCATGACCATCACTATGTTCTTGCTTCACCGAATTTCCATTGGTAGCTAGATTTTCTGTTTGGGATAATGAACGAAACAAACGTTTTTTTCCCGATGGGCATCCACTTTCAGAAATAGATCTTTTTAGTCCCTTAAATACTGGGTTTGATGCCATGACTTGGGCCGAAGTACTTCAGTTCACACGTGTTGAGACACATCCGCCATTTTGTTTCCAACGCACATCCGCTGACATGATTGCGACGCTTCCACTCGCTCCAGGCCGCAATCGAGCTCCCGGGGGGTACTCCCATATGATCAAGGGTTCATTTTTCTTCTGCTTGTTGTAGCTTTAGAGGATGCTCATCAGTTCAGTGATCACAGCAATCATTAATGCTTACTAGAATCTATTTGGGCAAATATCCTAGTGATTGGATCACCTGTACAGCTGAAATCTTTACTATTGTGGTTAATTCCATGATTACTGGGATATTTGCGAGTACTAATATTATCATTTGCACCAGTTTTTCAGCAATTCTGATATTCCTAGCAATCTCAGTAATTATTGCTTGGAAACCAGGCTTTGTGCATTAATTTTATCTAGGGGGAGGGGAGGGATTGGCATAGGTAAGGGATCTCAAGTAACATTATGTTCCCATTTAAATATTCCACTATCCCAGTAGTTTAACATTAGTATAAACCAAGCAACACTCTGATTGGTCAATAAACAGTGAATATCCACCATTAGCATATACCAAACCAGTAAATAGTGTTTTTCGCACGATCTGATTGGTTCCCTATCTCGGAATATCCTGCGATATTCCGAGCTCGCATGAGTGCACA